>ML798374.1:174034-198783 GCA_009831015.1 Picea engelmannii | reverse complement strand
GTGTATCGACTGAAAAACTGATTGCGTAATAACAACACCACGCGTTGATCAACTGGACCAACCTCTTTAACATTTTATTCTTAAAATAACAATTATATAAAAAACATTTTGGAGAAAATTATAGCTTACCATTTTTAAATGACAGTTATATTTTATTATAATAATATTTTAGAATTCGAGACCATATTGTGATAATGGAAAGAACCTTTCCCAGGCACAGGTGATCGTATTTTTGAAGATGAATATTTGCGTGCTCATATGTCATTACTAATGGATAAATTACTAATGGATAAGGATGAATATTGTTAATTATATTTTTGAAAATGAGTTTATATTGAGGAAAAATGTGATATGTAAATGTATACTTTCATTCCCCACCATTTACGCTGTGCATATGCATGATTGTAATTATGGTGAGATTGTACACACTTTCTCTCCTAACCTCCTATAGGGAGTTGACATTGTATAGGTGTATGCTTACACATATATGAAAGGATGATTATTGTTAATTATATTTTTGAAAATGAATTAATATTAAATAAAATTGTGATATGTACATGAACACTTTCATCCCTCACCACCTATTCTCTTTGGGTAAGATTGTGCATGTTAATTGTATGATTTTATATTATTAATGAGCTGCGTGTTTGTAAGTATTTAACACAAAAACTTGTCTCGTGAAGGTTCTCTTATTCTTGTAGAGTTATGGTGAGAGGGAAGAATGCACCACCACTTGACTTAGATAACCTCTTCACAACCACTTAACTTAGATAGCTTTTTCATAGATACAGTGTTCCTACCTAACATTGCTTTGAAGCCCACCTACTACTCCCTTTATCACATGTATAATGACGACAAGCCTCCACAAGTAACCGACACTGAGAAAAATGATCAAGGAGAAGGATGTCAAGATTTCAATGTTAAAATCTCACATCTCCATAAGTCGGGAGCCAAAGGAGAGTTATTTTGATCTAGGTGGATATCGGTGGCCACCCACCTCTTCCACTGACTCGATACAGTTCTCCATCTTGGTAGTTGTGTTGTAATTTTCTGAGATTTTTTGGGTCCTTAACTTTTGGGGTCATTTTAAGGCCCTTAACGATGTTTTATGTAAAGGGTCAAGGGCCTGGGTTTGCCTTCGAAAAACCAAGGCCATGTTGCAGTATTGTAGTCCTCATTTAGAGCTTTCCAACGAGCTACTATACATGCCAAACATAGTTTGTATGCGAAAGTTGCGCCCCCAAAAAGTTGATGTCGAAACTCATGCCCAAAAATATCTTTTAGCGCTTTGCCTCCTAGGTTTAGGGTTTTAGACCTTTAGGGTTCTTGATTTACGTTAAATGTTAATCCTTTTGACCTCTTGTGTTAGCTTTTGCAAATGAGCATAGATGACATCTATCTCTCTCTCTTCAGATATAAGCAACCACCATTCTAGTCAGTTTGTGTTCTACAGTTTCCTGTTATTTTATTCATTAATATAAGTTGATTTTCACTATATTATTTTCCTCTCTGTTATATTCTTGTATATGTTTCATTCCATTCCCTATACAATCCAGATCATATTTCCATGTGAAGACATGTTGAAAAGTATAATCAAGAATGTTGATCCTTCCACTCGTACATTAAAATCGTGAAGCGATGACGTAATTGGGTGATTCAGTACCATTGATATTTGGAGATTGTACAAGTTCCCACCTCCTACACTGTCTGTGAGTGCAAGGTGGTTACAAGATTTTAGTAAAGTGCAAGATGTCCATAATCTTGTAAAAGAATGTTGGCTCTCGACTAAACCCTTTAGAACAACCACGAGCAAAGTATACTTGGTAGAAACTTACCATCATAAATCTGAGACTTAACGACGTTGTTGAACCACTTGTATGGGAGACAAGAGACTAGGTGCATATGAATAAGTTAGATCCCAATCATGCACAAGGTGCTCAAATGTAATATACCTAGGGAGGTAATATGGGTGGTAATATGGGAGGTACTTAATGAGAATGGGGGTTAGATACTATTAGTGGAGGCTATTCAATGTAAGATGGACTAGGTCCACCATGGTATTAAATAAGGCCTACTATGGTAGTGGATAGAATAAATGGGTAGTTAGATATAATAAATGGGCCTTCTAGAAGATACCTTCTCTAGAATGTTTCTAAGAGATAAAGAATGTTATATAAGGAAGTGTAACCAATGTAATTGATATGGTGAATAATATTCTGAATGTACAAGCAAGTATTGCTTGAGGAGTTTTATCATTCCTGAATGATTAATAGATGGTGTTACCCTACCTTAAGGGTTTTCTCTACTTCATGTGTTGAATATTGTGGTGAATGGTTTTGTGTAACCTTGTTGAGAGTATTGATTGTTATTTTTGAAGTTCTCTTACATTTATTACATCTAACTACCATAGTGGGACTTATTTAATAATATAGTGAACCTAGTCCACCTTACATTGAATGGACTCCACTATTATCACTCTGGTCCCTCTGAGCCCCCCACTACATGACCATAGTGATAATAGTGGAGTCCATTCAATGTAAGGTGGTAGTGGGGGGCTTGGAGGGACCAGAGTGATAATAGTGGAGGCCATTCAATGTAAGGTGGCAATGGGGGTCTCAGAGGGACGAGAGTGATAATAGTGGAGGCCATTCAATGTAAGGTGGACTAGGTCCACTATATTATTAAATAAGTCCCACTATGGTAGTTAGATATAATAAATGTAAGAGGATTTACTAGAAGGTTCTACTTCTAGAAGGTTCCTCCTCTAGAATGTTATTAGGTGGTTGGTAGTACTATAAAAAGGGGTTCAAGCAATGTAATGGGATGTGAATAAGATAAGTATTGTATTGTGAGCGGTAGCTCAATAGGAGGATGCCCCCTCAAAGAGGCAAGTGAACAAGAGAGGATCATTTCCATAATAGGATCCATTGTATGGTGTTTCTCTACCCTAAGGGTTTGATATAATAAATAGTGGATTTTTTTATATTGTCTCTGAATATTTGTGGTGTTTCTGTATGTAAGTATTTGTTACTTAACAACTGGTATAAGAGCACTTTCCTTGGCAATAATTGAGGGCAATTTTTTTTTGCAAATTTTTTCGGAGAAGCCAAAGAGGGTCGCAACATTCCGGATGATTTATGTGTATTTCTATGAAAAATTTGCATAAAATGGTTATATGTATGAGTTCCTCTCAGAAAAACACCTAATTGAAAAAACAAATCGTATGAAACGGAGTTTGGAAAGTATAGTTATTGAAGTTTTAAAATATGTTATTTTCAGGGTTTTTTCTAGGGACAACCGTGTGTTTTTTCTGATTTCTATAGCATCTGGGGATGAATTTTCCAAAACAAATTGCATATCTAATTTCCTCTCACAATTTCACCCAATTTCAAAAAATAATAGTCCAAATAGGAGTTGTGGAAGTGAAGATATCGTTGATTTAAAATCAACCATTTTTGGGGGGTTTTCGTGATGACGACGGGACTGTAGAGTTCATAACTTTTCATAGGTTGTTACCAAATCAGTGACATTGGATAAATAATTTTAAGAGCTTTATTTCGGTATATTATATGTGTTGTTTCCGATGGATCTTCGCTCTAAAACCATGGAAGCCATCAAGACAACAATTCAAGAGTTCAAAGTTGAAATGCGACATATTCAAGAGAAATGTATCCAAGAGTTCAAAGTTGAAAAGCAACATATTCAAGAGGAATGTATTCAAGATTCCAAAATTTCAAGGCATGTTATGGACGAATATTATCAAGAAAGATATGCTTGGTACGATTACGAGAATGATTGTGATGATTGATATATGGATAGTTGCCATTTTGGGATGACAACCACTTTCGTATTTTATTTGATGAATCTAATCCACCTTTTGCAGAGAACATCAATGTAACAAATTAGGAGTATGATTACCAATTTCTATCCTTCATATTCTATAGTGGTATTATTTCATCCAGATTCAGCTACGACCCTTTCCCACTATGTGGATGGATCTTCTTATTTGGATCCACATGACAAGTGTCAATATTTGGAGCATCATTTTCAATTGGTTATTGGGTTCATATATCTTTTGCATGGAGTATACATGAGCACTTGGACATGGGACCTCGGTTTACAGTGGAAGTTGGACTACTTCAACATGGTGGCTTTCATTTCTACATGGGACTCTGTTTCTCTAGTTTCCTTCAACACTATGGTCCACACTTATCCATGGGACCCTGGTATATGGTTGTACACCCTCATAACAAGCATTTAGGACAACACTTTCATAAGGGGGATGTAAGGTAGTGTATCTAGAGAGGTAGTGGAGGGATCAGAGGGCCCACAATGATAATAGTGGAGGCCATTCAATGTAAGGTGGACTAGGTCCACTATATTATTAAGTAAGGCCCACTATGTAGTTAGATATAATAAATGTAAGATGACTTACTAGAAGGTTCTACTTCTAGAAAGTTCCTCCTCTATAATGTTCTTAGGTGGTTGGTAGCACTATATAAAGAGGTTCAAGCAATGTAATGGGATGTGAAGAAGATAAATATTGTATTTTAAGCGGTATCTCAATAGAAGGATGCCCCCTCGAAGAGGCAAGTGAATAGGAGAGGATCCCTTCCACAGTATGATCCATTGTATGGTGTTTCCCTACCCTAAGGGTTTGATATAATAAAGAGTGGATTTTTCTATGTTGTCTCTGAATATTTGTGGTGTTTCTGTATACAAGTATTTGGTACTTAACATCAAACATGGAATGATATTTAACTAGGAAGATGTCATATCTAATAACCTTGCTTGATGCATTCAAGAAGCTAAAATGCCTTTAAACAATAGTGCACTCAAATTCTACTTGGAATCCTATCTTATGGATTGCATGTGTGCCTGCATAGATTTTTTGGCTTTAGTCCCACTTGGAAGCCTTCCTTTTCACCTGTGCATGCCTACTTTTAGCATGTGTGAATCACCAAATATGCATAAGGGTTTTCTTCAATATATGACATTATCTTGCCCCCCCTTGTATGAGAGGATCCATGGCAATAAGTGCCCCCATTTATCATAGGAATCCACTGAGGTGTTATCACAAATAGGTGACTGGTACTTATTGGAAAGAAGTTGCTACATAAGAGTATATAGGTGTCCATTTCTCCTCACATTGTGCCCAAGCATGTGCTAGTTGGATTGCTAATATGAGAGATAACCTTTCAGAAAATACTGCATGAGGTGGAAATGACATTGCAAACAAGAAAGAAAGAGTGTTGTCCTAAGTTGCCTATGCAAATTGAAGGCTATCAAATATTTGGCATAACATATTGGGAGGAATTATCCCTGTAATCTAAGACAATAATTTCTACTTATAGATAGTCAAATTCCATGACTCTCATCAAATTGTTGAGAAGTTCTTTGTATCTCAATCCCTAGTTTGAAGGTTATGTCATCGAAAGAATGAGTAGGAATAGTTATACAGAAGATTTTTGGATTACATAGAAGTGGAAGTAAGAATAATCAAGTGCATAGAAGAGCTCCCATCTTTACCCCTGATAGATCCGAGGCCATCAACTGAGTCCCCTACAACTTGTGGCATTGTGTTCATTTCAATGGCTAAACAACTAAGCAAACTTGCTCCAAGATAATTAAAAAAAAAAATTAAAAAAAAAAAAAACTTTTACAGTAGAAGTGCTAACAAATGTGCTAGCTCCCAGTGACATGAGCAAAATTGAGTTAGCTGACATTCTAATCCTTAAATAATTTGGATGCTCTATTCCCAAGGAATGTTTGAGGGAGAAGAATTTCATCACAAGCCACAATGACAGTGTTTAATTATGTAATGAGAAAAGAATAGTTGAACGTGGTGTCAATAGGAAGCAAGATGAGGGTGCCATAGTGCAAGAAACAAGCAATGTAGCATGATTGGCACAATGGTTCATAAATGAGCTAATGAATCCTTAGCCATATACATAATTCGAATGAAAAGTTGACACTTCTGAGTTTTATTTCATGCACATAGATTTCAAAAGGGTGTCTTTTAAGAGGAATCAAAATGAGAAGTATAAAAAAGAGGTCCAACTAATCAAAGCATATATCTCAAACATTGACAATTTGTATCCTCTAGCCATAGGGGAACTCACCTTTGCAGAATGCTCCAAGGAAAATGAACGAAAATGCATACCAACCTCTTAGCCATGAGTAAAGAAAACACTCAGTTGAAAGAAAAACTTAGGAACAAAAAGTTCATATTGGGGGTAAGATGGTGTTTATAAGAAGGGCCACAGACCTACAAGATGGGATTATCCCTTTGGTGAATCACTATTTCACCGAGGTCATCGACATGCACTTTATTTGGGATTCAATGACCCAATTCAACAATTAGGTCAGTGAGAAGCTAGTCAACATTTGGCCATGACAATTAGAGCTAGTACAATGTTGTCAATGGCAAGATAAATATGCTATGATCTTGACTCATATTCATGTGTGAAGTTCATCCAAAGCTACCAAACTACATGCTCACATGTATTATGAAGATCAAACTATGAAATTTGTGCAAACTAAAGAACTCAACATCCTTAATGAAATGTTTAATGTTTTGTCCAACACTCAAGTCATAAGGGACTTACTAGTTTATCCTCTCAATTGCCCCGATGAAAAAAACCTTGCACTTGAGAAACTCAAGGCGAAAGTCGTTCGGAGCATTGACTCAAGGAAACTTGATGCTAATGAAATCCTTCATATCAATGAAGTTGGATTGGAAAGTTTCATAATGCTCCCCACCAAATAGGTTGAAAAACTAAGGAATGATTGTGATAAGCTAGCCAACAAGAAGATTAATGCATAACTTAGGTTGGCGAGTCTTATGACAAGGATAGAGAATGTGTCTAGTGAACATGGAAAGATGTTGGGTGAAATATTCACCCAACTAAAATAATCTACATCAAATATGACCAACTTAGTTATTTGCTAAATTTATTTTTGGTCATAAAATAAAATTCAAGAAAGAGGAGAGATGAAAGGTCAAGATCCATTTGGAAGGTTAACGTTCACACTATTTTGGATAAAGTGAACTCTTGTGGTCATTTGTAAGAATTTTTTGTATGGGATCTTTTTTTTTGCATTGTAAGCTTTCTTCATATGCAAATAAAGAAACCTTTGTTAGTCAAGTTTTACATGCTCTTGTAGATCTAGGCTTCATTATAGGCTACTCCCTCCTCTCCTAGCTCTATTGGTGATTGTGAGTTTTAACATTGTATCATGTGGAGTATTCTCTTTTTTCTTTATTTATTGCTCATTTTTATATTGCTTGATAACATCTAACATGAAATGGGAAATTTCTTGGTAGCCACTGGACTATTCGTGGTTACTCAAAACCTCTGATTTTGCATATGCTTTAGCTGGAAGAATATTCTCCTTAATGTTATATGCTTGATCATGTTTTATTTTAGGTTGTTGGTTTTATGATAAAGAAATGTTCCATGTTATTGCACAATTTGCACTTTCCCAAAGACCAAGGAAAGTGAGGGAGATTGGTGTAAAAACTAGGATGTCCTACCACTATCACCTCAGTAGGATATCCCCACGTTTTAGGAGTAGAAAGAGGTCTACCCCAGGGGAGGCATCCTTGGTGGCATAAAGGGTTGGGTAAGATAAGGATAAGGATAAAAATACCCCCCCGCCCTCTCTCTGGTCACCAAAGTCAAGAGTATCTTCGTCTGAAATATTTGAGGAAAAGAGAGAAAAATGTGATATGTAAATGTATACTTTCATCCCTCACCATTTACCCTATGCATATGCATGATTGTAATTATGGTGAGATTGTACGCACTTTCTCTCCTTGCCACCTATAGGGAGTTGACATTGTATAGGTGTGTTCTTACACATATATCCACACATATGAAAGGATTATTATTGTTAATCATATTTTTGAAAATGAGTTAATATTAAATAAAATTGTGATATGCACATGAACACCTTCATCCCTCACCACCCATTCTCTTCAAGTAAGATTGTGCATATTAATTGTATGAGTTTTTATCATTAATGGGGTGCATGTTTGTAAGTATTTAACAAAAAAACTTGTCTCGTGAAGGTTCTCTTATTCTTGTAGAGTTATGGCAAGAGGGAAGAATGCACGACCACCTGACCTAGATAGCTTTTTCATGACCAATTGATCCAGATAGTTTTTAGTTTTTTCATAGATACAATGTTCCTACCCAACACTGCTTTGAATCCCAAATACCAATCCCTATATCACATGTAAAATGATGGAAATCATCCACAAGTTGCCAATATTGAGAAAAATGACCAAGGGGAACGATGTTGAGATTTCAATGTTATGATCTTGCATCTCCACAAGGTGGGAGCCAAAGAAGATTTAATTCCATGTGAAGACATGTTGCATATTATAATCGAGAATGTTGATCCTTCCATTCACACATTGAAATCGTGAAGCGATGGCGTGATTGGGTGATTTAATACCATTAAGATTCGAAGATTGTACAAATTCCCACATCCTACAATATCCGTGAGAGCAAGGTGGTTACAAGATTTTTGCAAAGTGCAAGATGTCCATAACATTGTAAAAGAATGGTGGCTCCTAGCTAAACCCTTCAAAACAACCACGACCAAAGTATACTTGGTCAGAAACTTACCAACATAAAGCTAAGACCCAGTGGTGCTCTGGAAGCACTTGTAAGGGAGACAAGAGACTAGGTGCATATGGCTAAGTTGGATCCCAAACATGCACAAGTTGCTCAAACATGGAACGATATTTAATTGGGAAAATATCATATCCAATAACCTTGTTCAATGCATTCAAGAAGATAAAACGCCTTTACATAATAGTACACTCAAATTCTACATGGCATCCTACCTCGTGGATTGCATGTGTGCTTGCACAAACTTTCTAGATTTAAGTCCACCTGGCATCCTTCCTTTTCACCTACGCGTGCCTACTTTTAGGGCATGTGGATCACCAAATATGTGCAATGGTATTTTTCGATATATGACTTTATCTTGGCCCCCTTGTACAAGAGGATCCATGGTAAGAAGTACCCTCATTTCTCATCGAAATCCATTGAGGTGTTAACATAGATAGGCGATTAGTGCTTATTGGAAAGAAGTTGCTACATAAGAGTATACATGTGTCCATTGCTCCTCACCCTTTTCCCAAGAAAGTGCTAGTTGGACTATTAATCTAAGAGATAACCTTTTAGACAATATTGCATAGGGTGGAAACAACGTTGCAAAATAAAAAGACAAAACTCTAGCCCAATTTTCCTATGCAAAATGAAGGCTATCAAGTATTTGATGTAGCATATTAGGAGGAATTATCCCTAGAATCTAAGACATACAATTTCTACTCAAAGCTAGGCAAAGTTTGTGACTCTTAGCAAATGGTTGAGAAGTTCTTTATATCTCAATCCTTGGTTTGAAGATTATGTCATCAAAAGAATGAGTAGGGATAATTATATGGAAGAGTATCAAATTATGTAGAGGTGGAAGTAATAAGAAGCAAGCACATAGAAGAGCTCCCATCTTTTCCCCTAATAGATCCAAGGTCATTAGCTAAGCCCCCTATGACTTTTGGCACTGTGTTCACTTCAATGGCTAAACAATTTGAGAAAATTGTCTCCAAGATTAAAAAAAGGCCTCTATAGTCAAAATACTAACCAATGTGCTAGGCACCAGTGGCATGAGGGAAAATGAGTTAGTCGACATTCAAATCCTTCAAGAATTTGGATGGTCAATTCCCAAGGAGTGTTTGAAGGAGAAGAATTCAGTCACAAGCCACAATGACTATATTTAATTATGTGATGAGAAAACCATAGTTGAGGGTAGCATCAATAGAAAGTGAGATGAGGATGCCATCGTGTAAGCAACAAGCGATGTAGCAGACTTGGCACAATGGTTCATAGAAGAACTAATGAATCTTGAACCATATATGGAAGTTCAATGCTAAGTTGACACCTTTGAGTTTTATTTCATGCACCAAGATTTCATAAGGGTGTGCTTTAAGAGGAAGTGAAATGAGAAGTAGAAAAAAAAGGTCCAACTAACTAAAGAGTATATCTCAAATGTCGATAATGTGCATCCTCTAGCCATAGGAGAATCAAGGGTCACCTTTTGTAATGTTCCCCTCTCCTTGACAAAAACATTAAAGGACTCAGTAGTCTAGCCACCCCTCTAGACTATAGTCCATGGGTAAAATGGGTTAGGAGGTGCTAAAGTGTCACTGAGGAACTTAATGTTATATTACTACAGTGAATTTGATAAAGCAAAAAAAGGGTTATTTGAATTAAGGAGAAAAGAAAGTAGTAACCTTAGAAAAGAAAATAAAGTAACTCAACTAAAAATTAGAAGATAGAGGAATACAAGAAAGAGGAGGGTGCCTCACTGATTATTCATGTCATTTTATCTTATTTCTTCTTGAGCTATGCAGCTTATGTTTTGAGGGTTTTGAGTGAAAAAACCCTAGAGATCAACAAAGAGGTGAAAGATCCCTCTGTTCCTGGTCCAAGCTTGGCCAAGGAGGTGAAATATTCCTCCCTCACCATTCTATTAAGCTATAGGTTTTGTTTCTACAGTGGATGAAGAGTCAGGGCGCAGATCTGGAGATTTTCTGCAGAGAGAGTGCATTGTGGAGGAAAAAACAATTCAATTTGTCCAAGGAAATATAGATATGAGATCAAGGTCATTCCAGGAAGATTTTACAACACCCTAACTCCTTTTATCATCATTCTTGGGGGGGTTTAAGCTTTATATCAATTTATTCTTGCATTGGGCGAATTTTTGAAGGAGGGGGCACTATAGTAGTGGATTCATTGAGTTTGATGGGCTAGATATCGTAGTAAGGCTGAGAAAATATTCATTGGTGTTTGGAAGGCCCTGATATATAGATCAACAACATTATACAAGAGGTTGAGGGTCAGATCTAAAGAGGCCGAAATATTGAGGGTTTTGTAGTCTAAGAGGGGCGCATCTCTGCCAGGTTCAATACCAGATCTAGAGGAAGGGAAATAAAGTGATCTTGTCTTATGCATGCAGTCACTGAGATTCTAGGAAGGCTCCTTACTACCTCTTGCAACATATGTTGGAGGAATATTCAGTCACAACACTTGTATCTCTTATATTTCTCACAGACCTTTGTATCTCTTGTTGGAGGTCAACATATTTACTAAATAAAGGCCAGATATAAAGTTTGTGACTATCTTCTTGTGTACACCGTTAGCATGTTGTTATTTTTGTTTTGCTGTCACAATTTCCACCATTATATGTTGTGAAAACTTGTTAATCCACTCCATGTGCAAATCTGAAGGATAACCTACAAAACATTTGATAAACACAAAGCAAACAAACAAACTTAAAACCCCAAGTTCCTAGCAATCCTGCTTGGGAACATTATAGTGGTATCATATCCAATTCCTACACCAGCCTATGATAAAACACTGATGACTAGGAGGAGAGGCCATGGGGGTCTGGGGACAACCTGCAACAGGTATTCTTGAAAGAGAAGAACTAGAAGTTAGTATGGTGGAAACTCATGAGACATAAAATGCAACATTAGAAGATGCAACTTTCTTAGCCGAAAGGGTGACTCAAACAATGAATGATGCACTACAGAACAACCGCGTTATTATGCAGTGCAACCTAGAGGAGATGAAAAACCATTTATCCTTGGGGAAGGAAGAAATCAAACTATCCTTTTCAAATTTCCAAAGAGGATAGGACAAAATGATAGCCTTAATGGAGGAACAGAGCAAACTTCAAAGTATTCTTTATCAGTATTTGATGGATCAAAGACATGGTAAAGATCCACCCCTATTTGGTGGAAATAATTATGATAGTGGGTCTCATGAGGGAAATGGGAATCATGAGGACTCCATACATAAAGGCCATGCAGAAAGGCATATACCAAATGAAGGTATACCAACCCTATATCACACAACTAGTATATCTACTCTTAGACCTTACATGCCTAGCTTTTTGGATGCACAACGAAGGGACACTAATGCCTTGAATCATGAGAGTTTAGGGGATGAATGGGAGACAACAGAAAGGGAGTACAACTGATCCAGATGGATCTCGGTGGCCATCCACCTTTTCCACTGAATCACCATTTTGAGCCTATGGTTTTGATAAACCATGACATTCACCCTTTTGGTGAGGAATGGAATGTAATGCCATATTCATTTGTTAATTATAGACATCATGTAATGGTATTATGTACATGCCTACAACATAGCATTAAAGCATCATATTCCATTAGAAATTCGCAAGTAAGTGCACTCGGGCTAGAGCAGTATTGGGATGGGTGACTGCCAGGGAAGTCTGGGAAGTCCTAGTATTTTACATGCCTATGGAATTTTATAAACTTCGTCCAATTTATCCCGCATGCATCATGGAAATTGTTCTCCTCTCACTCTCTCATATATAATTGAGGTGAAGGAGGCCCTTTAAGCATGCAATGGAGTGTGATGTAAAGCTTCTTGTGAATGAAGCGTAGCCAACATCTCTTTCTTTTTAGAGATAAGCTACCCCATTTTTCCAGTTTGTGTTCTACAATGGTTTTCTATCTTATTCAGTAATAGAATTTGAGTTTTACTATATTTTTGTGTTCCCTTCTATATTTGTGTATTTCATTGTTATATTTCGGTTATATTTCTTCCTTCATGTCATTCTCAAAATAATTTAGATCAGTGGTATCAGAGCAGGCTGCTCCTTATCGTTTCTCAGAGCGAGTCCCTGATGAGGTCAGGGTATAGAGAGTTGGGTCTCGAGCTAGTTTCTCTTGAGGACAACTTCTCTTGCCAGCTCAAGCAACCTCCCATGGCAGAAGAAAAGAGAGATGCCAAACTAGGATATCCTTTCAAGACGTTGCTCGAGGAATCCCTCGTGCGACAGAGGAACGAGATGATGGACAACTTTGCTCAGATCCTTCTAAGACTATCGATGGTGGAAGTTGAAGCATATTCGATAAGAAGCCATTTCGCAAGTGCAACACCCTTCAAGGTACAAGTCAATTTTGATATCCCATTATTTGAAGGCTAGATAGATGCAGATGCTCTAGAAAAATGGTTGAATCTGCTAGAAGCTTATTACTCTGTCCAAAAAAAAATCGACAGTGAAAAGATCACCTTTGCACTCCTTAAATCCCTTCCCCATGTTAGAGCTTGGTGGGAAGGTTATTGTGAGAGGTACACCACAGATGAATCTACACTATTTGGGAGAGAACCCACTTGGGAAGCCTTTGTGGATGCCCTAAAGGAGGAGTTCTACCCTGTCAAAAAATATGATGACCAATACATGAGATGGACAACTCTGCGTCAGAAAAGAGATCAAACGGTGTCAGAGTAAACCAACATCTTTCATACCTTGTGCTCAAAGTTGGGTATCAAAGACTCCGAGCAACACCTGGTTTTGAAGTACAATAGTGGTCTACATAGGTACATCCAAACAAAGATGGATTTTCTGGACATCTCCTCATTGGGAGTTGCTTATCGATATGCATTCAAAATTGAGCAGAAATTCAAGCAGCAGAATAAGTGGGAGAAGCATGGAAAAGGAAACTCTAACTCACATAATGAAGGACACAGCAAGGAAGGCCAACCTCAAGAGAGCCAACTACAGATGCGGGCAAAGAAGGCTAACGGGAAGTCTAAGAAAGACACCGGAAAGTGGTGTGAGATCCACAACAACCCTTGGAATAACACTGATGAATGTCGTTCAATACAGTCATTGGTGGCCAGGCTCAAAGATAAATATCCAAGCCCCGACTTGGACCCTGATTTAGAAAATGATAAAAGGAGACATATCGTTGATGCAAAACCCACTGCTACTGTTGCAACTACAACAATCCAACCAGAAGAGGATCCTAAGGAGGGGGAGCAACTCTTCCATTCACAGATGTGGGTGAAGGGGACCCAATTGCATTTTATTGTTGATAGCAAAATCCAAAAGAACATCATCTCAACAGAGGTTATCAAGCATTTGGATTTTCCAATAACACCACACCCGCATCCATACAACATCAGGTGGCTTCACCAGGGTCAAGATATTCGTGTCAACCAACAATGTTGCCTTTCCTATGACATCATACTCTTCAAGGATGAGGTATTATGTGATGTTTCTCCACTAGAATTATGTGATGTTCTATTAGGCCAACCATATATGTGGAGGCGTCATGCTATTTATGAGTCTCGACCCTGTAGTGTCGTTGTTACTCTGAGGGGTCAACTATACATGATACCAAAGGTAGTTTCAACCATTGTCCCACCAAAACAATGCCCCAAAGTAATCTCTCATACTGCAAAGTTTAGCCTCTTCACAATCCGATCATAAGGTGAACAAAAGGACATTGCAACCACTGCAGCCTTAGCCCAAGACCTTTCTATCCAACAAAATTAGATCGACAAGATTGTAGAAGAGTACCAAGATATTCTTGTTGCACCTACAAGGGTGCCTCCACAATGCCCAGTCAAGAAAGGTTATAACAACACCCTTCATACTCTTCATGCTGCATCTTCACCGACATAGTCCTCACACACTCAGGTAGATCATGAATATAGATTGGTTGAATGGATTCAACCCCTCCAACAACATGTTCATGACAACCTTCAACAAGCTAAGCATGACAACTTCTTCAACAAGGCAAGCAACACACCAAGCTTCAAATTTAGCAAAAGTCTCCCTGTCTCCCAAGGGAACTTGACGCAATGGGGACCATTGCTTCCTAAGGGGGATGAATGATCCAGATGGATCTCAGTGGCCATCCACCTTTTCCACTAAATCACCATTTTGAGCCTGTGGTTTTGATAAACCATGGCATTCACCCTTTTGGTGGGGAATGGAATGTAATGTCATCTTCATTTGTTAATTACAGACATCATATAATGGTCTTATGTGCATGCCTACAACATAGCGTTAATGCACCGGATCCCATTAGAACTCCACAGTTAAGTGCGCTTGGGCTAGAGTAGTACTGGGATGGGTGACTGCCCAGGAATTCCTAGTATTTTACATGCCTATGGCATTTTATAAACTTAGTCCAATTTATCCCACATGCATCATGGAAATTGTTCTCCTCTCACTCTCTCATATATAATTGAGGTGAAGGAGGCCCTTTAAGCATGCAATGGAGTGTGATGTAAATATTCTTGTGAATGAAGCATAGCCAACAACTATTTCTTTTTAGAGATAAGCTACCCCATTTTTCCAGTTTTTGTTCTACATTGTTTTTCTATCTTATCAGTAATAGAAGTTGGGTTTCACTGTATTTTTTTGTTCCCTTCTATATTTTTGTATTTCATTGTTATATCTCAGTTATATTTTTTCCTTCATGTTGTTCTCAAAATAATATGGATCAACAACTCCATGAGTGTGGGATTCAGGAGATAGGTTTCCATGGGGGATTATTTCCACATCAAGATGAAAAGAAAATCCAAGGATCATTATAGAGGCGACAATGAGCTAGGGCGCAAGGCATGAAGAATGGAGTTTCCAACCTTTGATGGATCAAATCAAATCTCAGCTACAACATGGGTGCAAAAGATGGATGCGTATCTCCAATTGAATACCATGGAGGAAGTAAATTCCATCAAGTTTGCAACATTGTGCTTGATGGGCAAGGCATATGATTGGTGGTTTCATGGAATGATCACCTTGGGACAAAAATATGTCACTTCTTATCGTGACTTCACCTATAGACTCATTGACAGGTTTGACAGAGAGGATCCAAAACTTCATTTTAGGGAGCTCACAAAGATTAGGAAGACATGATTAGTGGAAGCCTTCATTGAGGAGTTTCAGAGAGTGTTGATTATGGTTCTTGACGTGTCAGAATCCAGATTACTAATGATGTATATAGAAGGATTGACCAAACTTGTGCAAGGATGGGTTAAGGATTTTAACCCTGTAACCTTACAGGATGTCATTGAGCGCACCCAAGATATAGTTGGGGAAGCTAAAAAAAACAGGTTCACACCTAGACCTCCAATAATTACAAGGGGTCGAGATACTAAACATATTGACGAAGGCAAGGGGAAGTTGGATGAAGCCACAAGAAGAGAGTTAATAAGGAAGCAATTATGCTTCACCTACAAAGAACCATGGTAGCTAGGTCATAGGTGTTTGGGCAAAGGGAAAATTCACTATATAGAAGTGGTCTCTGACAGTGAGGAAGAGACAAATGATGAGGGAGGAGATATCCATAATATACAAGTGAGCCATAGGGAGGAAGAACAAGCCTTTCATGCGCAAGGTGATGAGGTACCCTTACATCATGATGCATGACTCAAGAAGGTTACTATTGCATCTATGAGTGGAGTGCCTAAGTTTAACACTTTTCGAATGAAGGGAGTTGTAAAGGGACAACAAGAAACAATGTTGATCGATGGAGGAGCTTCTCATAATTTTATTGATATTTTTATGGTAGAGAGGAGACATATTCCCACAGTTTATTTTGAGGGCTTCTTAGTTGAGGTAGCAGGGGGGCGCACTATGGCTTTTGACATGTATATTCCACAGATGAGCTTGACATTGGGCAGATACACCTTGACACTGTATTTTTATGTAGTGGACATTCCTGACACTAATATCATCAATGGCTTAGAACCTTGGGGCCAATTACCACTAACTACAAAACCATGGAAATGTCCTTCAACACAGAAGAGGGGAAGAGAGTCACGCTTAAGGGGATGGCAGGGGAATAACCTAGAGTTGTGACAACCAAGAAAATGCATGCAATATTTAGGCGTGAGGAGGTGGCCTATGCAGCTGAATGTTTTGTTATGGAAACAAGTGATGAGAAAAACAAGCAGTACCCTCTAGACATACAAAGAATCCTTCATAGACAAAAAAAGGTGTTTGAGACTATTCCTCTAGGTCAACCACTAGATAGGGGATTTGAACACATTATATAATTGGAATAAGGGGCCAAACCTGTCATTACTACACCTTACAGGCACCCCAAGAAGCACAAGGACGAGATTGAGAAGGCCATCAAATAATTACTAGCCATGGGGAATATTAGACCGATTTTAAGCCCATTTGCATCATCAATTGTGTTGGTGAAGAAGAAAGATGGGACTATGCGCATGTGCATTGATTATAGAGCCTTGAATAAAAAGACTATTAAAACCAGGCACCCCATTCCTAGAATATATGAGTTGCTAGATGAGTTACATGGGGCAGTTTACTTCACAAAAAAGTATTTGCACTCTAGATACCATCAAATTTGGATGAGGGAGAAAGACATTCACAAGACAACCTTCAGGTGTCACTAGGGCATTATGAGTTCCTTTTCATGCCTTTTGGCTTGACCAATGCACCAACCAATTTTCAATAATGCATGAACCATGTGTTTAACAAATAGTTGAGGAAGTATCTACTTGTATTTTTTGATGAATTGTTAATTTACAATAAAACATGGGAGGATCACCTCAAACATGTGAATGAGATCTTGAGCATCATGGAGGAGCATTCTCTATATGCCAAGGAATCCAAATGAAAAAATGGGATGACGAAGGTTCTCTACTTGGGACACATTATTAGAGTGAAAGGGGTACAAGTTCACAAAGAGAAGATCTAGGCCATCATTGATTGGCCCCCACCCAAAACACTCATATAACTCAAGGGATTTCTTGGCATACACAACTATTACAGAAGGTTTTTCAAGGGATTCTTACAACTTTGCACACCCCTAATTGATTTGACTAGGAAGGAGGAATTTAAGTGGAGTATTGAGGCACAATCAACATTTGAAAAAATGAAGAAGGTGATGAGCACTTGTCCTATATTATCCTTGCCTGATTTTTCTCAGCCTTTCATCTTGGAGTGTGATGGATCAAGTGAAGGTGTTGGAGTTGTTCTTATGCAAAAAAAATCCCATTTCCTATGAGAGCCACAAATTGATGGGACATGAGTTGTTGCATACCATTTATGATAAAGAAATGCTAGCCATAATGCATGCCTTGGCCAAATTCAGGCAATATCTAGTTGAAGTGAAATTTGTGGTTAGAATATACCACAATAGCCTCAAGTACTTTCTTGAGTAGAAGGACCTTAATGAAAGACAAAAAAATAGGGCGATCAAGGTTCATGCATATAATTTTGACATAGAATATGTCAAGGGGAAGAACAATGTTGTAGCGAATGCCTTGTCCCAAATACCCTCAACATACTTCATGTCATTTATATTAGTTGATTGGAACATACTCCATGTCATAGATATCAGTTGATTGGAAGTCTCATCTATTGGTGGAATACTCTAAAAAAGAATTCCATGTGAGTTGATGGATGGAAAACTACAGGATGACAGGTACATGATTATTGATGATATCATTTATTAAAAGGGGAGGATATATCTAGTTCCCAAGTCCTTATTCAGAAAAAAGGTGCTTCAAGCATTTCATGACTCATCATTAGTAGGGCATCAGGGGTTTCTTAAAACTTATAGGAAGATAAGGGAAATGTTTGCTTGGAAGGGCCTCAAGGGAGATGTTATGCGCCACATCAAGGAGTGTACCACTTTCCAACAGAACAAATACAAGCACACTCACCCAACAGGTCTATTAACAACCTCTCCCCATTCAATAGCGCAAGTGGGAGAGTGTTTCTATGGATTTCATTATAGGTCTCCCCAAGGTACAGGGGGGTGATTGCATATTTTTGGTAGTTGATTGCTTGACTAAATTTGCTCATTTTTGTTCCATCTCCATGGACTTCAGTGCATCTCAGGTGGCATATCTGTTTTTCAAGGAAGTTTTTAGGTTACACGGGATACCCAAAACAATTGTGAGTGACAGTGATAGCAGATTTATGAGCATCTATTGGCAGGAGTTGTTTAGGCTAGTGGGTACTGAGTAACTCCCAACAGTACTAGCTACCATTAACAAAGAGAATGGGAAAACTGAGATAGTGAAAAAGTGGGTGGAAGGTTACCTCCACAATTATGTATCTAGACAACAAAAAGTGTGGGTCAAGTGGCTTTATCTAGGTGAATACTGCTACAACACCACTCACCACATGCATATTGGTATGTCTCCCTTCAAAGATTTATACAGTTATGGTCCCCTCACTTTTGTTGAGATTGTGTTTGGAGATAGCAGGGCCCCTATGGCTAAAGAGTGGATACAAGAAAGTCAAGACATTCTCAAGGAACTGAAAGACCATTTACAAAGACCTCAAAACCAACATAAATTATATGCTGATAGGCACAGAGTGGAGCGCACTTTTGAGGTAGGGGAATTAGTGTATTTGAGACTACAACCATACATACAGGCATACATTAAGAAAAATGGCACTGAAAAGCTCAAACCTCGTTTCTACGGGCCTTTCAAGGTGCAAAGGAAAGTTGGGGCAGTCACATATGAATTAGAACTACCACAAGGAAGAAAAATCCACAATGTTTTCCATGTATCATGCCTAAAGAGGGAATTGGGACAACATGTTGTAGCTAGTAAAGAGCTACCACCAGTTGATGAAGAAGGGAATTTGATCCTAATTCCAGAGGATATTTTGGAGGTGAGGGAAAAGCAACTAAGGAACATGGACATTAAGGAATGCGTGGTTAAATAGAAAATTTTTCCGATAGAAGATGCTACTTTGGAGAGTGAATAGGTGCTACAACAAACAGGTTTAGGATTGCTTATGGGAAAGCAATTTATAGTAGGGGAGACTGTAATGTTCCCCTCTCCTTGACAAGAACATTAAAGGATTGAGTAGTCTAGTCACCCCCATAGACTATAGTCCCATGGGTAAAATGGGTTAGGAGGTGCTAAAGTGTCACTGAGGAACTTAATGTTATATTATTACAATGAATTTGATAAAGCAGAAAAAGGGTTATTTGACTTAAGGAGAAAATAAAGTAATAACCTTAGAAAAGACAATAAAGTAACTCAACTGAAAATTATAAGATGGAGGTATAAAAGAAAGAGGAGGGTGCCTCATTGATTATTCATGTCATTTTTCTCTTATTGCTTCTTGAGCTATGCAACTTACGTTTTGAGGGTTTTGAGTGAAAAACCATAGAGATCATCAAAGAGGTGAAATATCCCTTTTTTCCTGGTCTAAGCTTGGCCAAGGAGTTTAAATATTCCTCCCTTGCCATTATATTCAACTACAGGCTTTGTTTCTACAGTGGATGAAGAGTTAAGGCACAAATCTGGAGATTTTCTGCAGAGAGGGTGCACAGTGGAGGAGAAAAAAATTTGATTTGGACAAGGAAAAAAATTGAGAAAATCAAAAAACCTATGCGCTTAATCCGAAAGAATTCTCTGATCAAAACAATGGTCGCAAAAGCCTTAGAACATAAATAAGGAAAGATAGATCTGAGGTCAAGGTCATTCTAGGAGGATTTACAACACCCTAGCGCATTTTCTCATCAGTCCCGAGGAGTTTTAAGTTTCATATCAATTTATTCTTGCATTGGGCGAATTTTTGAAGGAGGGGGCACTGTATTAGTGGATCCATTGAGTTTGAGGGGTCAGATCTTGTAGTAAGGCTGAGAAACTCTTCATTGGTGTTTGGAAGGCCCCAATCTATATATCTACAACATTATACAAGAGATTGAGAGTTAGATTTGAAGAGGCCGAAATCTTGAGGGTTTCTGCAATCTAAGAGGGGCACAACTCCGCTAGGTTTAGTACTGGATCTAGAGGAAGGGAAAGAAATTGATCTTGCCTTCTGCATGCAATCACTTAGAGTCTAGGGAGGCTCCTCACTACCTCTTGCATCATATGTTGGAGGATTCTTCAGTCACAACATTTGTATCTCTTATATTTCTCCCAGATTTGTGTATCTCTTATTGGAGATCAACATATTTACTAAATAAAGGTCAGATATGAAGTTTGTGACTATCTTCTTGTGTACATTGTTAGCATATTGTTATTGTTGTTTTTTTGTTACAATTTCCATCAGTATATGCTGTGAAAACTTGTTAATCCACTCCATGTACAAATCTGAACGATAACCTGCAAAACATTTGATAAACACAAAGCAAACAAAAAAACTTAAAACCCCAAGTTCCTAGCAATCTTGCTTGGGAACATTACACCTTTGCACAATTCTCCAAGGAAAAATTAAAGAAAATGCATACCAACCTCTTAGCCATGAATAAAGAAAACACATAGCTGAAAGAGCAACTTAGGAACAAAAAAATTCAATGGAGGGTAGGAAGGTGTTTATAAGAAATGCCACAAACCTACAAGATGGCCTTATCCCTTTGGTGAATCACTATTTTACTAGGATTATCGACATGTGTTTCCTTTGGGATTCAATGACCCAATTCAACCATTAGGTTAGTGAGAAGGTAGTCAACATTTGGAAATGGCAATTATAGCTAGTACAATGTGTTCAATGGTAGGATAAATATGTTATGATCCTAACTCATATTCATGTGCAAAGTTCAAACAAAGCTACCAAACTACATGCTCACATGTATTATGAAGATCAAACTATGAAAGTTGTGCAAACTAAATCAATCAAAATCCTTAACGAAATGTTAATGTTTTAACAAAGACTCAAGTTGTAAGGAACTTACTAGTCGATCCTCTAAGTTGCTCCAATGAAAAAAACCTCGCACTTGAGCAATTCAAGGAAATTTTGTATCCAGGGCATTGACTTAAGGAAACTTGACGCTGATGAAATCCTTGATATCAATGAAGTTGGATTGGAAAGTGTCATAGTGCTCCCCACCAAATACGCCAAAAAACTAAGGCATGATTGTGATAAGATAGGTAATGAGAAGATTAATGTGGAACTTAGGTTAGCTAGTCTTAGGCCAAGGATAAAGAATGTGTCTAGTGCACATGGGAGGATGTTGGGTGAAATATTCACCCAAATAAAATAATGTTCATCAAGTATGACCAACTTAATTATTAGATAAAAAAAAATTCATAAAAAAAAATCTAAAAAGAGGAGAGATGGAAGGTCAAGGGTCACTCTATCTTGATTAAAGGGAATTCTTGAAGTCATTTGTAAGCCTTTTTTGTATGGGATCTTTTTTTTTCATTGTAAGTTTTCTTCATATGCGAATAAAGAGGCCATTGTTAGTCAAGTTTTACATACTCTTGTAGATATAGGCTTAGCTGTGGACTATTTCCTCCTCTCATATCTCTATTGGTGATTGTGAGTTTTAACATTATATCATGTGGACTATTCTCTCGCTACTTTATTTATTGTTCATATATCTATTGCTTGCTAACATCTAACATGAAACAAGCAGTCTCTAGGTAGCTTGTGGATTATTCTTGGTTACTCAAAACCTTTGATTTTGCATATGCTTTAGTTGGTAGATTGTTCCCCCTAACGTTATATGTCTGACCATGTTTCATTTTAGGTTATTGGTTTTATGATAGAGAAGTGTTCCCAACCTTCAAGTCTTTTTGGATTTGTGAGGAAGATGAGGGGGTTTGGCATGGGTTCATTTCCGATGGTAGTGGCACACTATTTCCCTTACACTCTGTCACATTACCAACCTTAGTTTCTACTCCTACATGGTTAGGTAGATTGCCCTTCATATTGCACTTTGCATTTGCATGGTAGTTGCATTTCATGTTCATACCCAAATTATGGCAATGAGGTCATAACCAAAGAGTTTTCCATTTTCAATGGAGGAAGATCTAATTGGGCCCTTTCACCAAGTGAACCTATAAATTGAAATTGTGAAACAACAAAAGAGAAAAAATAAGATGAGTAGAATAATGGGACATAGTGTAGCAAAGGCATTCCAAAGAAAGGTGTTTCTCTATTAAATCAATCATTTAAGCACAAAGGCAAGGAGAATGAATAAATACTTTATCCAATCATTTAAGCACAAAGACAAGGAGAATGAATAAATACTTTATCCCAACATTACTAGCAAAGAACCATTTAGCGAAGGATTTTGAGGATATTTTGTTAATGTATGGTCCAAAATTTCCAAAAAAACATCCTCTAAATCTTTTGCAACTCAAAGTGGAGGTCTTAACAATCAATTTTGCTAAAAAAAAATTATAGTAAGTGGAGGTTTTTGTGGAAGTTTTTTTACATTGCACCAATACCATCATGGTGCACCAATGCACCCATTTCACTTGTGCATCAATGATATTAGGTCACAACTTTAGTACGATAAGGATTTTGGTGTGTTGTTGAAAGCTACAACACATAGGTGCATTGATTAGCTAGTGAACATCAATAGTCAACCACCATTTATTGACTCAACATTGGTGTTGTTTAGTGTCTGCAATGGACCTTTGCTTTAGTTATATGCTAAAGCGTTGATGTGTTCTTGACACAATTGCATCAGTGTGTGTTAAGTGATGAAGCACCATTGAGTTTTGCAAAGGCCTAGTTTTGAAACTAGGTAAAGGTACTCATGATGTTTCTAGGTGAAAGCAGGAGTGGCACATCAGAGAACATGTTAACTATGCACTAGTGTGATATAATAGCATTGGTGCATTATTATGAAAACATAGAACTATTTCAATATGCACTAATAATATTTTAACAAGACCAAACATGTGATATTATTTTAACAATTCTATAGCTTGTAAGTGTAGTGGGGAGTTGTTAATAATATATTTTAATAAATGCCAATTAATTTATAATTTACTAAATTATTATTACAAAATGATTAACGTTTTTTATTAATTTCTGATTTAATATTCATGTATGTAATTGAATATTTAACATGTGAAACTAAAATTACAATACTTTGATACTAGCATACCCCTAAAATAGTGCAAGGGTATGTTAAAGTGAATTTGGGGTGGTTACACTACTCGAAGATAAGAGGTGTTATTTTTGGATGGTTCATGAATAACTAATAGAAGATCCATTAAACATGGTCCATGAATAACTAATTAAAAGGAGCATTTAGCAAGTTCAATGTTAATGGACATATGGTGGGAGGATGGGGTGGAGGAGGTAATGAGTTACTCATTCATTACCAAGTTAGAGTCAGGTCCACAATAGTTGGGGTTTCTAACATATATTTCGCGATGCTCCATTAAAAATCTTGATTGGCTACCAAAATGAGACATGTGGCAAGAAAATTGTAGTGGTGAGATATATAAAGAGAATCTCCCAAGTACAATTGGATTAAGAGGAAATCAAAGGTCGTCATTATGTTTGGGATTTTTTTTGTGGGTTGTCAGTAAAACTCAATTATATAATGGAAACAATGGGTTCAAATGAGATCAATAGTCCATAATGCATGGGAGGATCTTCACATCAATAATTTCTAGCAATGATGACTTTGACTTTTCTTTGTGTGTCCTTTCCTAAGTTTTATGTATTACATGACCTAGTCCTAAAGAGCATTTCAAACAAATTCAATGTGGCCTAGGTTACATTCTATAAAGTTATAGGTGACCATACATGTTACAAGACAAGCATGCAAAATGTTTTTTTGAATGCAAACCTTCAATTGAATACATTTGGTTTGGAATTAGAATGTAATTTGTTTTCAACTCAAAGCCAAGTCGCCAACCGATTTCTTTCCTTTGTTTATCATCATGATGTGGGTTCTCCCCAAGAAACCTATAAAAGAAAGAGGAAATGGGTTTCAATGATTGTTATTTAATTATGGATTCATAAGAAAAAGTTTGCAAAGTTAAGTTAATTTAGTATGTATATGTATTCACATCTTCCAAACAAACATATAAAAGGAAAAAGGAAATGGGTTTCAATGATGTTTATTTAAGCATGGATCCATAAGGAAAGGCTTACTAAGAAAACTTTTTCACTGTGGATTTTTATGTGGAATTGTTTTAATAATTATATTT
>ML798374.1:152362-167438 GCA_009831015.1 Picea engelmannii | reverse complement strand
ATTGTCCCACCAAAACAATGCCCCAAAGTAATCTCTCATACTGCAAAGTTTAGCCTCTTCACAATCCGATCATAAGGTGAACAAAAGGACATTGCAACCACTGCAGCCTTAGCCCAAGACCTTTCTATCCAACAAAATTAGATCGACAAGATTGTAGAAGAGTACCAAGATATTCTTGTTGCACCTACAAGGGTGCCTCCACAATGCCCAGTCAAGAAAGGTTATAACAACACCCTTCATACTCTTCATGCTGCATCTTCACCGACATAGTCCTCACACACTCAGGTAGATCATGAATATAGATTGGTTGAATGGATTCAACCCCTCCAACAACATGTTCATGACAACCTTCAACAAGCTAAGCATGACAACTTCTTCAACAAGGCAAGCAACACACCAAGCTTCAAATTTAGCAAAAGTCTCCCTGTCTCCCAAGGGAACTTGACGCAATGGGGACCATTGCTTCCTAAGGGGGATGAATGATCCAGATGGATCTCAGTGGCCATCCACCTTTTCCACTAAATCACCATTTTGAGCCTGTGGTTTTGATAAACCATGGCATTCACCCTTTTGGTGGGGAATGGAATGTAATGTCATCTTCATTTGTTAATTACAGACATCATATAATGGTCTTATGTGCATGCCTACAACATAGCGTTAATGCACCGGATCCCATTAGAACTCCACAGTTAAGTGCGCTTGGGCTAGAGTAGTACTGGGATGGGTGACTGCCCAGGAATTCCTAGTATTTTACATGCCTATGGCATTTTATAAACTTAGTCCAATTTATCCCACATGCATCATGGAAATTGTTCTCCTCTCACTCTCTCATATATAATTGAGGTGAAGGAGGCCCTTTAAGCATGCAATGGAGTGTGATGTAAATATTCTTGTGAATGAAGCATAGCCAACAACTATTTCTTTTTAGAGATAAGCTACCCCATTTTTCCAGTTTTTGTTCTACATTGTTTTTCTATCTTATCAGTAATAGAAGTTGGGTTTCACTGTATTTTTTTGTTCCCTTCTATATTTTTGTATTTCATTGTTATATCTCAGTTATATTTTTTCCTTCATGTTGTTCTCAAAATAATATGGATCAACAACTCCATGAGTGTGGGATTCAGGAGATAGGTTTCCATGGGGGATTATTTCCACATCAAGATGAAAAGAAAATCCAAGGATCATTATAGAGGCGACAATGAGCTAGGGCGCAAGGCATGAAGAATGGAGTTTCCAACCTTTGATGGATCAAATCAAATCTCAGCTACAACATGGGTGCAAAAGATGGATGCGTATCTCCAATTGAATACCATGGAGGAAGTAAATTCCATCAAGTTTGCAACATTGTGCTTGATGGGCAAGGCATATGATTGGTGGTTTCATGGAATGATCACCTTGGGACAAAAATATGTCACTTCTTATCGTGACTTCACCTATAGACTCATTGACAGGTTTGACAGAGAGGATCCAAAACTTCATTTTAGGGAGCTCACAAAGATTAGGAAGACATGATTAGTGGAAGCCTTCATTGAGGAGTTTCAGAGAGTGTTGATTATGGTTCTTGACGTGTCAGAATCCAGATTACTAATGATGTATATAGAAGGATTGACCAAACTTGTGCAAGGATGGGTTAAGGATTTTAACCCTGTAACCTTACAGGATGTCATTGAGCGCACCCAAGATATAGTTGGGGAAGCTAAAAAAAACAGGTTCACACCTAGACCTCCAATAATTACAAGGGGTCGAGATACTAAACATATTGACGAAGGCAAGGGGAAGTTGGATGAAGCCACAAGAAGAGAGTTAATAAGGAAGCAATTATGCTTCACCTACAAAGAACCATGGTAGCTAGGTCATAGGTGTTTGGGCAAAGGGAAAATTCACTATATAGAAGTGGTCTCTGACAGTGAGGAAGAGACAAATGATGAGGGAGGAGATATCCATAATATACAAGTGAGCCATAGGGAGGAAGAACAAGCCTTTCATGCGCAAGGTGATGAGGTACCCTTACATCATGATGCATGACTCAAGAAGGTTACTATTGCATCTATGAGTGGAGTGCCTAAGTTTAACACTTTTCGAATGAAGGGAGTTGTAAAGGGACAACAAGAAACAATGTTGATCGATGGAGGAGCTTCTCATAATTTTATTGATATTTTTATGGTAGAGAGGAGACATATTCCCACAGTTTATTTTGAGGGCTTCTTAGTTGAGGTAGCAGGGGGGCGCACTATGGCTTTTGACATGTATATTCCACAGATGAGCTTGACATTGGGCAGATACACCTTGACACTGTATTTTTATGTAGTGGACATTCCTGACACTAATATCATCAATGGCTTAGAACCTTGGGGCCAATTACCACTAACTACAAAACCATGGAAATGTCCTTCAACACAGAAGAGGGGAAGAGAGTCACGCTTAAGGGGATGGCAGGGGAATAACCTAGAGTTGTGACAACCAAGAAAATGCATGCAATATTTAGGCGTGAGGAGGTGGCCTATGCAGCTGAATGTTTTGTTATGGAAACAAGTGATGAGAAAAACAAGCAGTACCCTCTAGACATACAAAGAATCCTTCATAGACAAAAAAAGGTGTTTGAGACTATTCCTCTAGGTCAACCACTAGATAGGGGATTTGAACACATTATATAATTGGAATAAGGGGCCAAACCTGTCATTACTACACCTTACAGGCACCCCAAGAAGCACAAGGACGAGATTGAGAAGGCCATCAAATAATTACTAGCCATGGGGAATATTAGACCGATTTTAAGCCCATTTGCATCATCAATTGTGTTGGTGAAGAAGAAAGATGGGACTATGCGCATGTGCATTGATTATAGAGCCTTGAATAAAAAGACTATTAAAACCAGGCACCCCATTCCTAGAATATATGAGTTGCTAGATGAGTTACATGGGGCAGTTTACTTCACAAAAAAGTATTTGCACTCTAGATACCATCAAATTTGGATGAGGGAGAAAGACATTCACAAGACAACCTTCAGGTGTCACTAGGGCATTATGAGTTCCTTTTCATGCCTTTTGGCTTGACCAATGCACCAACCAATTTTCAATAATGCATGAACCATGTGTTTAACAAATAGTTGAGGAAGTATCTACTTGTATTTTTTGATGAATTGTTAATTTACAATAAAACATGGGAGGATCACCTCAAACATGTGAATGAGATCTTGAGCATCATGGAGGAGCATTCTCTATATGCCAAGGAATCCAAATGAAAAAATGGGATGACGAAGGTTCTCTACTTGGGACACATTATTAGAGTGAAAGGGGTACAAGTTCACAAAGAGAAGATCTAGGCCATCATTGATTGGCCCCCACCCAAAACACTCATATAACTCAAGGGATTTCTTGGCATACACAACTATTACAGAAGGTTTTTCAAGGGATTCTTACAACTTTGCACACCCCTAATTGATTTGACTAGGAAGGAGGAATTTAAGTGGAGTATTGAGGCACAATCAACATTTGAAAAAATGAAGAAGGTGATGAGCACTTGTCCTATATTATCCTTGCCTGATTTTTCTCAGCCTTTCATCTTGGAGTGTGATGGATCAAGTGAAGGTGTTGGAGTTGTTCTTATGCAAAAAAAATCCCATTTCCTATGAGAGCCACAAATTGATGGGACATGAGTTGTTGCATACCATTTATGATAAAGAAATGCTAGCCATAATGCATGCCTTGGCCAAATTCAGGCAATATCTAGTTGAAGTGAAATTTGTGGTTAGAATATACCACAATAGCCTCAAGTACTTTCTTGAGTAGAAGGACCTTAATGAAAGACAAAAAAATAGGGCGATCAAGGTTCATGCATATAATTTTGACATAGAATATGTCAAGGGGAAGAACAATGTTGTAGCGAATGCCTTGTCCCAAATACCCTCAACATACTTCATGTCATTTATATTAGTTGATTGGAACATACTCCATGTCATAGATATCAGTTGATTGGAAGTCTCATCTATTGGTGGAATACTCTAAAAAAGAATTCCATGTGAGTTGATGGATGGAAAACTACAGGATGACAGGTACATGATTATTGATGATATCATTTATTAAAAGGGGAGGATATATCTAGTTCCCAAGTCCTTATTCAGAAAAAAGGTGCTTCAAGCATTTCATGACTCATCATTAGTAGGGCATCAGGGGTTTCTTAAAACTTATAGGAAGATAAGGGAAATGTTTGCTTGGAAGGGCCTCAAGGGAGATGTTATGCGCCACATCAAGGAGTGTACCACTTTCCAACAGAACAAATACAAGCACACTCACCCAACAGGTCTATTAACAACCTCTCCCCATTCAATAGCGCAAGTGGGAGAGTGTTTCTATGGATTTCATTATAGGTCTCCCCAAGGTACAGGGGGGTGATTGCATATTTTTGGTAGTTGATTGCTTGACTAAATTTGCTCATTTTTGTTCCATCTCCATGGACTTCAGTGCATCTCAGGTGGCATATCTGTTTTTCAAGGAAGTTTTTAGGTTACACGGGATACCCAAAACAATTGTGAGTGACAGTGATAGCAGATTTATGAGCATCTATTGGCAGGAGTTGTTTAGGCTAGTGGGTACTGAGTAACTCCCAACAGTACTAGCTACCATTAACAAAGAGAATGGGAAAACTGAGATAGTGAAAAAGTGGGTGGAAGGTTACCTCCACAATTATGTATCTAGACAACAAAAAGTGTGGGTCAAGTGGCTTTATCTAGGTGAATACTGCTACAACACCACTCACCACATGCATATTGGTATGTCTCCCTTCAAAGATTTATACAGTTATGGTCCCCTCACTTTTGTTGAGATTGTGTTTGGAGATAGCAGGGCCCCTATGGCTAAAGAGTGGATACAAGAAAGTCAAGACATTCTCAAGGAACTGAAAGACCATTTACAAAGACCTCAAAACCAACATAAATTATATGCTGATAGGCACAGAGTGGAGCGCACTTTTGAGGTAGGGGAATTAGTGTATTTGAGACTACAACCATACATACAGGCATACATTAAGAAAAATGGCACTGAAAAGCTCAAACCTCGTTTCTACGGGCCTTTCAAGGTGCAAAGGAAAGTTGGGGCAGTCACATATGAATTAGAACTACCACAAGGAAGAAAAATCCACAATGTTTTCCATGTATCATGCCTAAAGAGGGAATTGGGACAACATGTTGTAGCTAGTAAAGAGCTACCACCAGTTGATGAAGAAGGGAATTTGATCCTAATTCCAGAGGATATTTTGGAGGTGAGGGAAAAGCAACTAAGGAACATGGACATTAAGGAATGCGTGGTTAAATAGAAAATTTTTCCGATAGAAGATGCTACTTTGGAGAGTGAATAGGTGCTACAACAAACAGGTTTAGGATTGCTTATGGGAAAGCAATTTATAGTAGGGGAGACTGTAATGTTCCCCTCTCCTTGACAAGAACATTAAAGGATTGAGTAGTCTAGTCACCCCCATAGACTATAGTCCCATGGGTAAAATGGGTTAGGAGGTGCTAAAGTGTCACTGAGGAACTTAATGTTATATTATTACAATGAATTTGATAAAGCAGAAAAAGGGTTATTTGACTTAAGGAGAAAATAAAGTAATAACCTTAGAAAAGACAATAAAGTAACTCAACTGAAAATTATAAGATGGAGGTATAAAAGAAAGAGGAGGGTGCCTCATTGATTATTCATGTCATTTTTCTCTTATTGCTTCTTGAGCTATGCAACTTACGTTTTGAGGGTTTTGAGTGAAAAACCATAGAGATCATCAAAGAGGTGAAATATCCCTTTTTTCCTGGTCTAAGCTTGGCCAAGGAGTTTAAATATTCCTCCCTTGCCATTATATTCAACTACAGGCTTTGTTTCTACAGTGGATGAAGAGTTAAGGCACAAATCTGGAGATTTTCTGCAGAGAGGGTGCACAGTGGAGGAGAAAAAAATTTGATTTGGACAAGGAAAAAAATTGAGAAAATCAAAAAACCTATGCGCTTAATCCGAAAGAATTCTCTGATCAAAACAATGGTCGCAAAAGCCTTAGAACATAAATAAGGAAAGATAGATCTGAGGTCAAGGTCATTCTAGGAGGATTTACAACACCCTAGCGCATTTTCTCATCAGTCCCGAGGAGTTTTAAGTTTCATATCAATTTATTCTTGCATTGGGCGAATTTTTGAAGGAGGGGGCACTGTATTAGTGGATCCATTGAGTTTGAGGGGTCAGATCTTGTAGTAAGGCTGAGAAACTCTTCATTGGTGTTTGGAAGGCCCCAATCTATATATCTACAACATTATACAAGAGATTGAGAGTTAGATTTGAAGAGGCCGAAATCTTGAGGGTTTCTGCAATCTAAGAGGGGCACAACTCCGCTAGGTTTAGTACTGGATCTAGAGGAAGGGAAAGAAATTGATCTTGCCTTCTGCATGCAATCACTTAGAGTCTAGGGAGGCTCCTCACTACCTCTTGCATCATATGTTGGAGGATTCTTCAGTCACAACATTTGTATCTCTTATATTTCTCCCAGATTTGTGTATCTCTTATTGGAGATCAACATATTTACTAAATAAAGGTCAGATATGAAGTTTGTGACTATCTTCTTGTGTACATTGTTAGCATATTGTTATTGTTGTTTTTTTGTTACAATTTCCATCAGTATATGCTGTGAAAACTTGTTAATCCACTCCATGTACAAATCTGAACGATAACCTGCAAAACATTTGATAAACACAAAGCAAACAAAAAAACTTAAAACCCCAAGTTCCTAGCAATCTTGCTTGGGAACATTACACCTTTGCACAATTCTCCAAGGAAAAATTAAAGAAAATGCATACCAACCTCTTAGCCATGAATAAAGAAAACACATAGCTGAAAGAGCAACTTAGGAACAAAAAAATTCAATGGAGGGTAGGAAGGTGTTTATAAGAAATGCCACAAACCTACAAGATGGCCTTATCCCTTTGGTGAATCACTATTTTACTAGGATTATCGACATGTGTTTCCTTTGGGATTCAATGACCCAATTCAACCATTAGGTTAGTGAGAAGGTAGTCAACATTTGGAAATGGCAATTATAGCTAGTACAATGTGTTCAATGGTAGGATAAATATGTTATGATCCTAACTCATATTCATGTGCAAAGTTCAAACAAAGCTACCAAACTACATGCTCACATGTATTATGAAGATCAAACTATGAAAGTTGTGCAAACTAAATCAATCAAAATCCTTAACGAAATGTTAATGTTTTAACAAAGACTCAAGTTGTAAGGAACTTACTAGTCGATCCTCTAAGTTGCTCCAATGAAAAAAACCTCGCACTTGAGCAATTCAAGGAAATTTTGTATCCAGGGCATTGACTTAAGGAAACTTGACGCTGATGAAATCCTTGATATCAATGAAGTTGGATTGGAAAGTGTCATAGTGCTCCCCACCAAATACGCCAAAAAACTAAGGCATGATTGTGATAAGATAGGTAATGAGAAGATTAATGTGGAACTTAGGTTAGCTAGTCTTAGGCCAAGGATAAAGAATGTGTCTAGTGCACATGGGAGGATGTTGGGTGAAATATTCACCCAAATAAAATAATGTTCATCAAGTATGACCAACTTAATTATTAGATAAAAAAAAATTCATAAAAAAAAATCTAAAAAGAGGAGAGATGGAAGGTCAAGGGTCACTCTATCTTGATTAAAGGGAATTCTTGAAGTCATTTGTAAGCCTTTTTTGTATGGGATCTTTTTTTTTCATTGTAAGTTTTCTTCATATGCGAATAAAGAGGCCATTGTTAGTCAAGTTTTACATACTCTTGTAGATATAGGCTTAGCTGTGGACTATTTCCTCCTCTCATATCTCTATTGGTGATTGTGAGTTTTAACATTATATCATGTGGACTATTCTCTCGCTACTTTATTTATTGTTCATATATCTATTGCTTGCTAACATCTAACATGAAACAAGCAGTCTCTAGGTAGCTTGTGGATTATTCTTGGTTACTCAAAACCTTTGATTTTGCATATGCTTTAGTTGGTAGATTGTTCCCCCTAACGTTATATGTCTGACCATGTTTCATTTTAGGTTATTGGTTTTATGATAGAGAAGTGTTCCCAACCTTCAAGTCTTTTTGGATTTGTGAGGAAGATGAGGGGGTTTGGCATGGGTTCATTTCCGATGGTAGTGGCACACTATTTCCCTTACACTCTGTCACATTACCAACCTTAGTTTCTACTCCTACATGGTTAGGTAGATTGCCCTTCATATTGCACTTTGCATTTGCATGGTAGTTGCATTTCATGTTCATACCCAAATTATGGCAATGAGGTCATAACCAAAGAGTTTTCCATTTTCAATGGAGGAAGATCTAATTGGGCCCTTTCACCAAGTGAACCTATAAATTGAAATTGTGAAACAACAAAAGAGAAAAAATAAGATGAGTAGAATAATGGGACATAGTGTAGCAAAGGCATTCCAAAGAAAGGTGTTTCTCTATTAAATCAATCATTTAAGCACAAAGGCAAGGAGAATGAATAAATACTTTATCCAATCATTTAAGCACAAAGACAAGGAGAATGAATAAATACTTTATCCCAACATTACTAGCAAAGAACCATTTAGCGAAGGATTTTGAGGATATTTTGTTAATGTATGGTCCAAAATTTCCAAAAAAACATCCTCTAAATCTTTTGCAACTCAAAGTGGAGGTCTTAACAATCAATTTTGCTAAAAAAAAATTATAGTAAGTGGAGGTTTTTGTGGAAGTTTTTTTACATTGCACCAATACCATCATGGTGCACCAATGCACCCATTTCACTTGTGCATCAATGATATTAGGTCACAACTTTAGTACGATAAGGATTTTGGTGTGTTGTTGAAAGCTACAACACATAGGTGCATTGATTAGCTAGTGAACATCAATAGTCAACCACCATTTATTGACTCAACATTGGTGTTGTTTAGTGTCTGCAATGGACCTTTGCTTTAGTTATATGCTAAAGCGTTGATGTGTTCTTGACACAATTGCATCAGTGTGTGTTAAGTGATGAAGCACCATTGAGTTTTGCAAAGGCCTAGTTTTGAAACTAGGTAAAGGTACTCATGATGTTTCTAGGTGAAAGCAGGAGTGGCACATCAGAGAACATGTTAACTATGCACTAGTGTGATATAATAGCATTGGTGCATTATTATGAAAACATAGAACTATTTCAATATGCACTAATAATATTTTAACAAGACCAAACATGTGATATTATTTTAACAATTCTATAGCTTGTAAGTGTAGTGGGGAGTTGTTAATAATATATTTTAATAAATGCCAATTAATTTATAATTTACTAAATTATTATTACAAAATGATTAACGTTTTTTATTAATTTCTGATTTAATATTCATGTATGTAATTGAATATTTAACATGTGAAACTAAAATTACAATACTTTGATACTAGCATACCCCTAAAATAGTGCAAGGGTATGTTAAAGTGAATTTGGGGTGGTTACACTACTCGAAGATAAGAGGTGTTATTTTTGGATGGTTCATGAATAACTAATAGAAGATCCATTAAACATGGTCCATGAATAACTAATTAAAAGGAGCATTTAGCAAGTTCAATGTTAATGGACATATGGTGGGAGGATGGGGTGGAGGAGGTAATGAGTTACTCATTCATTACCAAGTTAGAGTCAGGTCCACAATAGTTGGGGTTTCTAACATATATTTCGCGATGCTCCATTAAAAATCTTGATTGGCTACCAAAATGAGACATGTGGCAAGAAAATTGTAGTGGTGAGATATATAAAGAGAATCTCCCAAGTACAATTGGATTAAGAGGAAATCAAAGGTCGTCATTATGTTTGGGATTTTTTTTGTGGGTTGTCAGTAAAACTCAATTATATAATGGAAACAATGGGTTCAAATGAGATCAATAGTCCATAATGCATGGGAGGATCTTCACATCAATAATTTCTAGCAATGATGACTTTGACTTTTCTTTGTGTGTCCTTTCCTAAGTTTTATGTATTACATGACCTAGTCCTAAAGAGCATTTCAAACAAATTCAATGTGGCCTAGGTTACATTCTATAAAGTTATAGGTGACCATACATGTTACAAGACAAGCATGCAAAATGTTTTTTTGAATGCAAACCTTCAATTGAATACATTTGGTTTGGAATTAGAATGTAATTTGTTTTCAACTCAAAGCCAAGTCGCCAACCGATTTCTTTCCTTTGTTTATCATCATGATGTGGGTTCTCCCCAAGAAACCTATAAAAGAAAGAGGAAATGGGTTTCAATGATTGTTATTTAATTATGGATTCATAAGAAAAAGTTTGCAAAGTTAAGTTAATTTAGTATGTATATGTATTCACATCTTCCAAACAAACATATAAAAGGAAAAAGGAAATGGGTTTCAATGATGTTTATTTAAGCATGGATCCATAAGGAAAGGCTTACTAAGAAAACTTTTTCACTGTGGATTTTTATGTGGAATTGTTTTAATAATTATATTTGATGCAAAGTTAAATTAATGTGTATTCACAAGGTCATATTTGATGCAAAGTTAAGTTAATGTGTATTCACAAGGTCACATACATCTTCTTGTTGATTGGCATTTTAATCTTAATTAATTCTCAAAATCTTATTTTCTCATTTTCTCTAAATCAGTTTACATTGTTTAGCTCTTCTAACATTCTTTAATCTATATTCTCATGTTTAGCTATTCCAACATTCTTTAATCTATATTCTCAAAATTTTGTTCTCTCATTTTCTCTAAATTAGTTTACATTGTTTAGCTCTTCTAACATTCTTTAATCTATATTCTCATTTTATCTCATGTTTAGCTATTCCAACATTCTTTAATATATATTCTCATTATATCTTAATCAAAGTACATTATTCAACTATATGTGAGGTTACAACGAAGGAATGCAAGTGGGAATAGATTTATCCCTCTCAAACTCCATGTTCACATCCACATATAAAGAGGGAAAAGGAAGGCAATTCAATATTGTTCTTGACTCTTCCTTATTGTTTTGTCTCTGCCTCTCTCGATTAAATAACTTGAAAACCTAAACTAATCATATTATTAATTGAAGTTATCAAGGCATCCTCACAACTTGTCATCCTAGACATATGTGGATCTTGCACGCCACATTATGATTAACATTAATGTTGTGGGTTTTCATAAAATCTCAATGATTAAGGAACATTTGAGACTAATTAGATGCTCCATAATTTTGGTTGATCACATGGTGGTTGTTGATACAAAAACTCCATAAATGCTTAATTGTTTTGAATATTCTAAACAAAGTTGGTTGGAGAATTGTCAAATATGATGACACAATGTTGACATACAAATTATATTGATTCTTAGGTATTCCAATTTGGGCTCACCTATGCTATAATATATTCCAACAAAGAGGTTTTATAATTTCAAATAGATCGAAATTTGTGTCCATTGATTGTTCGTATTATTGGAATTCTAATTTTGAATTATATTGTTATAAAAAATACCTAAGAAAGAAAAGTATATTAAAGTAATGTTTATCACTATGATTTTTTTATTGGATTGTAAGGGGCTTGATATTCAATGTAGTGTCCACTGAACACTACCCATCTATGTTATGTTCATATAGGTGCATGATGTTATGTTCATATAGGCAGATGATTCTAGATTTGATGCTCTTTGTTGTTAGAAGAATGGAATTGAAACTTTAGCTTAAATGATAATATATTAATAGTGGAAGAGTTGTTGTAGTTGAAGGAAAAAATTGATTATGCCATCTTCAAGAAGATAAAGTGAAAGCATATTGTTCATGTTACTCAAATGGGGGAGGGAATGCCCATTTTTCTAATAAATGTTTTGTTAATAGTTCATATTGTTTGGTCAATTCCCATTTTTCTAATGCTCTTTGATATGATTTAGCCTAATCAACTACATGGTATAATCAACTACATGGTATGTTTCTAATCTATGATTAAAACTTAAGGTTGTCAAATCTTATAAAAAAACACTGTAATATTTTTACAAATGAGTTCATGCATATGAGATAATTATATATTATTCTCTTGCAACTATTTTTAAGTTGGCAAGCAATTCACTTACCCTCACAACACTATAGTGTAAAGCTCATTATTTCCTGCTCTTAATGTATATACACTATCTCTCTACCAACACAATCTACCATTATGGAGAGTAGATCTACTCAAGGCCTCTCTTTTTCATGATAGCTTCCATATGTACTATATTATCGTCTAAGTTAATTCCCCTTACTCTATGTCACCTCCACTCATAAACACATAGTAGTTAGTTACATGATCTTTCTTTGCGCCTCAAAACTAATGTCAAGGAAAGCCAAAGGTACCTAGCCTGGAAAGGGACACCAAGAAAATTCATCTTACAAGCATAAAGGGAGGGATTTTCATGAATGCGTTATGCTTGGTTTTTTCATAAACAATTAATGGAGATGTCTAAAAGACCATAGTCAATGGAGAAAAACCTAACAACAAATGAGTATGAATTAAATAAGGATAATTAAACTTCCACTTGGTCTCAACTTAAACGTAACTCGTGTTGGTCATACTAATGCAATAATATGTTTTTAGAGTGTATTGAAATTGTATCTCAACACTAAAAGTGCTTTGACCACCCGACCAAAACCCTCTTGACCTTAACTTTATTGACACATTTTTGGTGTTTCAGTACCATCTACATACTTGTTATTGGAAATGTATGACAAATGGAACACATGCATTCCCTCCCTACAATTCCATATAGTATCTACTACATGTTATACAATGGATGTTATCTTTGTGGTTTTTTACATAGCCTCCACCTTGTAGCACAACTACGAGTAGTCCACAACTTTTGAATTCTAATTAAACGAAATTTTCTAGCAATATTGTACTTTTACTATAAGTCCAATATAAAAAGCAAGTCTATTATTGTAAATATTTATTTTATTGTCTGTCTGATGGAAGGATGGATAATCCCAGAAGAAGATAAAGTCTTCATCATTCAGCACAACTACGAGTAGTCCACAACTTTTCAATTCTAATTAAACGAATTTTTCTAGTAATATTGTACTTTTACTATAATTCCAATATAAAAAATAAGTCTATTATTGTAAATATTTATTTTATTGTCTCTCTGATGGAAGGATGGATAATCTCAGAAGAATATAAAGTCTTCATCATTCTCATTCCAAAGTGGGCTAACTCGGGAGTAATCTTTCCTCCCGAGTTACCTTTTCGACAGGTTTTTAAGTGGTATGGTTTTAACTTTTCGTTTAATTCAAAACTTCGATTAATTTTTTGAGTATCTGGGTTGGTTTAAAATGGGGCAAAACCCTTGAGGTAAGGTTTTGAAATGCATGGAACTTTGATCCATGCAAAACTCAAACTACCCCTGAAAATCTGGCCGAATTCAAATCCATTTTTTTACCTAAAAAACGGATATGTTTGCTCCCTAGTTAGCATACTCCTCCTTCTTCCACCTACTTATAATTGTTAGATGTCTGGTCCTCTGGATGCATTTCCTCGCACTCGACAATAGGAAGCTAAGCCACAGAATTCCGCTAGTGGAATGATGACCATCTAGGAATCCGAGACTTCTATTAGGTCGGTTAAATAAAAGGGGTGGATGCTCGGATCTCTAGATATCCTCGATGTTATGCACCCATATATCTAATATCCAATGCTTCTCGTGTTATGATTTACGTTATAGGAGGTCGGATACCAGATTCAAATCCTTAACCTCCCTACTTCAAATGGAAATCTGATCCGTCTCTTGCACAAGGATATGAAAATGAGCTCCCCACTCAAATTTACTTAGTCATAGCACCGAATTCATTCAAACTCACATGTTTTAAACCTGAAATGTTCAGGCATCTAAGGTAATGTAACACTCCAAGGAAACAACCCTAGAAATTCTGCAAATTCATGCCTACAGGTTTATCGTGCAAGCAATTCAAGAAATATCAACAAGGGGGATTGCCCTATCCAAGCAATGCATAACCCAACTATGACCCAAACAAGAAATTTGGGGCTCAAAGGAGTCTAATGCCTTCCAACGGTACAAAACACCCAGTAAAACATATCCTTCAATCAACATACTGCACACTCACGTGCATTCCATGCAAGACCTCAAGGATTTATCTCTCTTCTATAGGTGCTTACAACAGACTCTTATCCTAGAAAAATATCCAACGACGGGTTCATGAACGTCCAGGGAGTAGGCACCAATTCCTTTTGTTCATTTCAAACTTCAAGAAATCAATAAACAATAAGGAAAATCAGTGCATGCAAAGAATCATAGGGTTGTTCCTTCATTTAATCTATCTTAACCAGTAAACATACTTCCCTTGAGCCTTACATGAATTCTCATAAATTTAAGTCATGAATTATAGGTTGTCTTCTTATGAAATCAAAAGGTGATAATCGACAAGAGTAGTTATCCAATATATAGTGAATTTCTAAGTCTACCCTCATTCCATGTTGCTCATGAATCCATGCAATATCATGAATGTAGAAAATACTTATTTCATTCAAATATGTGAACATGCAAAGTCTAAGTAAGACTTATCTGCTTAGAAAAAGCTGGCCAAAACAGACAAGCATATACATGCACATAAAACATACAATTCCCTAGATTACACAATAATAATAATTCTTACAATTTGAACAAGCCTATACACAAGCATGTACACTTATTTGTTCATAAAATTGCTAGTCAGACAATTGAATGAGGGTGAACACTTTTCCACCCAACCTTAGGCTCGGATGCACTAGTTCTCATGATGCCACCATGGAACACTCTTAGGCTCTCAGAGCAATTAGAAAAATGAAGGCCACTCTCCTTCAAGCATCCATTAGTTTAAAATCCTTACACCCACCATGCCCAAGGCCTCCACGAGGTTTCTCAGGTTCCCTCGCAACACCAAGCTCGTGACCCTCTCATCTCAAGTTAGGTTTTTGGTTTCTCATACCAACCATGCAGATAATATGCTATGAAACTCATGTCGGTCTGCTCCACACATGAGTTCTCTCATAGTTTTTTACATTCTCTTCTCATTACCCTCTCTACCAT
>ML798374.1:139686-152340 GCA_009831015.1 Picea engelmannii | reverse complement strand
CATCCTTTCTTTTGTTTTTCTCTATACTAGAAGTTTCTTGAGTCATCTCCATGTAGTTGGGCGGTCCCCGTTTTTCCATGGCCGTACCAGTCCATTACTCCCATGCATTTACATGGGAGATACTTTTCAATTTCCCAACCATACTTCATAAATGTTTTTCTTCAGCTTTAAGCTAGAGGGAAATAAGTGTTGTTTCCCCCAAATTAATTTAATAAGGTGGCTCGGGATTACCCCCTTCTAGGCCCCCTCACTCTTTCCTCTAGTGGTATCATGGATAGTAATGGTGCTTCACTCGTCAAATAGTTGTTTGACTTATTTATTACACAATAATACAATTTACAGTGTTCATATGCCAAGGCATGGTAACATTATCTCTTTGTTGAGATAAGACCATGATTGATTATAATTAATTACAATTAATTCGGGTGATTTAAAATGGGGTATTGTTATATTCCCCTTCCCCTTAATAGGAATATCGTCCTCGGTAGTCTTCTGCACCTCAACAATATTTTCCATGTCTTCATCCTCCAACTACTTCAATAATGCATTTTCCTTCTCAGTCTCGTTCATTTTTAGAGTTTTGCATTTTAGTAATATACCTACAAAAAATTCAAACAACACACATTATTATACCAATTTAATGCATAGAATTCATTGTTGTTCATAATTTAGGGGAAAACACACTTTTCAACACAATACTTATCTTTTCATTCATGGATTTTCATCCATATGGCTTCCATGTTAGAACTCAACTCATTGTTCTTCTTTGTTATACTCACTGTGCTCATGATCCCAACTATCATGTTATTCCATTCAAGTCTCCTCTTCCTTTCAGTCACTCACCTTCTAGACTCAAGCATCCCCTTCTTTGCTACATAGTCCCTCAGGCGATCCATCTTGCATGCTGAGGCTTTCTTGCACAGGAAGAGTATAGATACTCATAGAGTCTTACATCCGAGGTGTCCCTATGGATTTCTCTGACACAACACAACAATATCACAAGTGATAATGGCATGTCACACGTTCTTGTATCATAACAATGGCTTCTTTCCATTCTTTCCAATACAACAACTATCATCTATCCTTTCAGGATGTCATCTCACCTGTATCACACACATACAACAATTGTGAGATATCATCTTAACAATTTTATTCAGATTTTCTTTTCAAATTTTCTCCCCACGGATTTCAAATTTCACTTATTAGTTTTCATATATGTCCCATACAGGAATCCAAATTCATAAACATGATATCCCTTCTCATGATAGATTGGATTTTCCCATCAACATGTATCGAACTTCCTTATGGACTCACATTGTTGCCATATATAAGACATTTTATCCCTACAGTTTCCAATCTTCATACAACCAAACATATTGTTAGTATATCATACACCTTATACCAATAATGGCTCCCAAATTGAGATTAAAATTGTACATTTTAACAATCAATTCACTTATATTTTCTAGTCATATTATATGGAATTATAACATCATTCCTCATACATGCATTATTTCAGAATACCAATACTTTCATAATGCAATCAACCTCTCATGCAACTATATCAATGTGCCAACGTTCATGGCCACATTTACACACAATGCATCCTTACATTGATTTTCAGATTACCACATCTCTATGTTAGGTACTTCACCATAGTGAGTTGGAACTCAACCAACCTCTCACCCCATGGCTAACTTTATCAACGTTCATTGTTACAGCATGAATATGTTTCTTGACCTGAGTTGATCATGAATGTTATCAGACAAATCGGTAAGTGCAGACACAAATGGATCTCCCTAGTTTCACCTCGAAACTAGAACAAAACAAGACATAATATAAAAATTTCCCTAAGTTTTAATTGTTAAGCATACTAACTAACAAGAGATAAATGACATACCTTTTAAATGTCTCTTATCCTCGCTCCGTTTCAAGGCTTATGGGAGGTTGAACCTATAAAAAGACATAAGCCAACGAAGTGAAAGCAATAGTGTATACTTAATAAAACCTATGTATGTGATCAAGGAGTCATACAATAAAATAAGAACAAATTTATGGGAAATAAATATGTTATTGTATTAGAAATATGAAAAGGAGACTACAATTGATGCTTTGATGTTGTAGAGTCCCTTCCAACAGTTCCTTGATTCCCACACACTTCTACTCCATGGATTCTAATACTGTAGATATGACAACTACTTATGATCCCAACTTGACAAAGTGAAGCTCAAATTCAACATAAGCCCAAATACTCCATATGAATTAGCTATAGTTGAAGCTAATCCAAACTCTTCTCCAAAAATGACCCAAAAAATATATTCTAAAAGCTAACTTTCCCCATGAGAACTCCCCTACTTTTATAAGCTAAAAAGGATAGGGTGAGGAGTTTAGGATGATCCCATGAGATCGGGGATGCGACTCAGATCCAAACCGATTGGAGGCCACCTCAACCTCGAAGCTTTTATTCTAGAAGCGTTGAGAAGCTTCTCTTTTTCTCTGTACGGATGATCACCGCACACTTAACACTGGGAAAACTGCGACAATGTCGCAGACCATTGTGGTGCAACCTGCGTCGATCCTATATCGTTTCACCCTTAACACTGAGCAAGGTGCGACGATCCTTCTTTACAAGGTTTTTTTACAAAGGCAAAGATAATTTCATCTCTCTAGGAAAGTTAGAACAAAGTGATAGCTGAAATACTTTGTCCAATGTGTGTTGGCAACAAGGAACAAGTCTGTCGGAAACCTGCCAACAAACAAGGAAATACAATACAATAATATATCATCATTGAGGTAGGCATTCCCATACTCAGAATACAAATGACTCAAAGCATAAATGTCGACATGCAAAGATCCATGTCAAGTAAGACAGGTCATGGCCACCAAACATACATTGTGGATCCATGCCATTATGACTCAAATATGAACATAGCCACCAAAAATACATTGTGGATCTATGTGTTACAGACTCAAATTTGAACATAGCCACGAGACATACATTGTGGATCTATGAAATAGTAAAATATGAATATACTCCAACGCAACCTAAATCTATAAGAAAAGATCCAGGGTCTTTATCTCCACCATTCTGTAGTATGAATCTAACCATGTGAATACATGTGTTGAAGTCGAACATGGTAGAAACCACTTGATTACCAGTCATTAATGAATACCATTAACAAGTGTGAGGGAAATCACCACTAATGTCAATTACTACCAAGGTACACTATTACAATCCAACAAGTGTGAATTTGTGAGTTGAAGTCAAACACTCGGTGGAATCTCCCGATCAGGGGTCAATAATGAAAACCCACTATCGAAAGCAAGGAAACCTGCCATTGAGGCATGCAAGTTCCAAGGTACCAATTAGTTTCTAAGTCTAATGCCCAGATAATGAGTTGGAGTCGACAGGAAAAGACTCACCACAGGATGGCCTTAATGTATCCCCCATCAATGACATGAAAAGGGTAAAAATATTTGAAGTAGATCAGAGTAACAAGTGAGTCAGGACTGACTCAGGGATGTTTGATGCAATATAAGGCTTAAGGACTGCAGAAATGGCCGACGCAATAGAAGGATTTCTGGGTTGAACTTCTCTTTGAACATATTGACAACATGACAACTGTCTTGGAAACACTAACTCAACCACAGGGATCAGAGACCAAATTGTAATCTTATAAAGGAATATGATTAAGATACAAACGGATTTTTCAACCTAGACACAAAGTGAGTGAAATATATGATCAAGGTACTCAACACAAGAAGTCTTAGATCAATGCGTTATTAGGGAAAATGGAGTCAAATCGCTGCAAATTTTGAAGGGATGAAATGATAATACAAACATCCAATACCTTGAACAACTACTAACCCTTCTAACCCTAGCTTAGACTAATATCTACTAACCCTATTTTTTCCATTACCTACTTGAGTTATCTTTATACATTGCAACATTTATATCTTTAAAAACAATTGAATGATTAACTAAGGCATTGTTTCTTGATATTGATATTGTTACATTGATTGCCATTACCATTTATTGTGAAGTGATATATTATAATCATTGCTATTGTACATCGTTTACTTACTTCATTAATATTGTTTATCAATTTCTTTATATCAGAAGTCCATGATAATATGAAGTACTAACCAAGCAAATGATCTTGCATATGCATAGTTTCTTTGTTGCTTTGTCTAAGTCAGGTACACCTTTTTGGTTATTACTTATCTTTATTGGTTGGTTAGCCAGGACTTTTTGATCGGTGGTGACTTGTGAGGGGGAAATTATACTTATCCTTTCAAGCCTTTTCCTTCTCAAAATCCCAGGTCATCGGGGACGTCTCCCCTGGGCCTTACCTCCCTAAACAGAAAGAGCTATCCCATTAAGGTGACAGTGGTGGGATAGTCTCAGTTACGCCAGCTTTCCCTTCTTCCATCCACCTTTTACCTTATCTACAAATTGTGCAATAACATTTTGGCATCGTTGGTGTCATGTTCAAAAGCGACTCTTCCATAGAATACGGTTTTAGATACATTTCTTTCCAAATTTTCCCCCACCATTTCTGGCAAGTACCTCTTTATTTTTACACAAGCTTGAGGAGCATAACATATGCTTGAACTGTAAGTTCATCCTTCGGATGAGTCCCTCAGAGTATGTTTAACGAACCCTAGGAAAGAGTGGTTTTGTCCCATATGGGCCTTTCGATGTTTGTTTTACGAATCCAAAGAAAGAAAACCCAGTGGTCTTTTCATATTTATGGAGTTTGAAAAGAACTTAAAGAGGAATCCATAAATTTTTCTAATCATGCTTGATTAGAGTTTTCCTTTTTCATAAAGTAATCTGATGAGACCGAAAAAGAGATAAACTACCGCTCAACAAACGTGCTTTCTAATTCACTTTAATGAGCTTGAAAGACAACAAGATCGCTCAACAATCTTTTCATATTTAAAGAGTCTGAAAAGAGATTAAAGAGAACTCCAGGGGGTTCCTTTTTCATATAACCTTTACAAGTCTGAAAAAGTGATAAAAGTACATGCGGTTACATTCTTAGGTATTTACGAGCATGAGAAATAACAAAGACTAATCTTGGGATTGTTTTCATTTTTACTCAAGATTAAAACAAAACAAAACTATGCTTGGGATAGATTTTAATTTTACACAAGCTTAAAACTAAACAAAACTATGTTTGAACCTAGTTTCATTTTTACACAAGCTTGAACCAAAGGAAACTATGCTTGAGGTAGGTGGTTTCATTTTTACACAAGATTGAAACTAGAGAAAACTATGCTTGTGACTTCCCAACGCATTATCCAGGGATGGTTGGTGCTTTTCCCCCAGCTTAAGAAGTTAGCGGCTGAACTTCAGCATGAAGTCCAGAGGATGTAAGCATTGCCCCCCAAGCTTCATTTCATCCAACAACACAGGCGGATGAAATGAAGCTTCAAATACTATACATAACGAAGTACTTGACTCAATCGAAGAGGGGGAAAATCTATTTCATTTTTTAACGAGCTTGCCACAGAGAAGAAAACATATCCTCGTAAGCTTTGTTTCATTTTTTAACGAGGTTTCCATAGAGATGCAAAACTATCCTCGTAGCTAGTTTCATTTTTTAACGAGCTTGAAATCAGAAAACCATTCTCAAAGCTGGTTTCATTTTTTAATGAGATTGAAATCATAAAACCATGCTCAACGATGGTTTCATTTTTTAATGAGCTTGAAATCAGAAAACCATGCTCAATGCTGGTTTCATTTTTTAATGAGCTTGAAATCAGAAAACCATGCTCAAATCTCTCTTCTTGATCATGGCTTCCAAGAGGACAATGCTCCAGAAAGACACCATGTTAAGGGACAAAACTCGGTCATGGCTTCTAAGAGATCTTCACTGGACAGAAGAAACACACTCTAGAAGGAACACATGTCGAAGGCCGCGACAGGGGTAAGGAGATAATGCTCTAATAGCCCTATGGAATAAATCACCATGTCAACTACCGAATCCAATTCATAAGAGACTGAGCTTACAGTGAGAGGCTCATCTTCATCGGCAATTGAAAGCATGGGAGACACCGTTGCATAATTGACTTGTGGTGGGGGAAATACCATCTGCATATAAGAACCATTTAGGGAGGTCATTGAGTTGATGGTCAAGTCATGGCCAAACAATGAAAGTTGATCAAGAGTCACAATTATTCCATTGTGAGGGAAAGATATCACACGAAAAAGAGTGGACACGATAGCTTTCATGGCATAAACATAATCTCACCCAAGGAGTAAATCAAAATACAAGGGGTCCTGGACTACCATAACATCAATAAAGATAGTTTTCCCTCCCAAATTTACGGGAAACTGGGGAAGGACTCCTAAAGGGTGACTAGTTCTTATGTTAAAATCTAACAAATTCTGGGTAACCGACACAAGCTGAGGACAACCCAAATCTTGCCAAGCAATAGAGGAAAAAATACTAATGGACACACCTTCGTTTATCAGAGCCTGAGGCATGTCTCGACCACAAATTTGTATTGTAATCTTGAAAGGAATGTGAGAGGGAAGACGAGGTCCAGTTAGTGCACCCCAATAAAAAAGGATGGCCTCATTACTTGGAGGGGGTTCCATGGGAGAAGGAGGAATGCCCCTAGCACAGTAGATTCTCTATCAATGAGAAAAATGTGGGAAGTATTGGGTTTAGTATCTAGTGGGAGAGTAGGATTGACCACTTGGGTTTCATTCTCCAAGGGGAGAATGGGGTCGACGGATGGAAACAGATCGACTGCTTGGATGTCACTCTGTAACATGAGAGTGGGATCGATCGAGGATGGGATCATATCGACCATTTTGTCAACTGGTTCAACTAAGGATGTGACCAGATTGACTACCTGATCAACCAGACTGACCGACGAAGGGACCATATTGATAATTTCAACAACTACAGGTGGGTTGAGAGTAAGCCTATGGTAAGAAGCCGGAAGTTGAGGCTTGGAAACAGTCATGTCTTCCAGTAATTTCGAGGCTTCATCCATATGAGGGAAAATGTGGGTTTGATGACTCCATCTGCATAACCTACATGGGAACTTGACTCTACTTTTCTTCTTCCCAATGATATCCTGACTAGTTGATGGGAGGTCATCAGCATGTTGTTCAGAGGCTGAAGACATGGGTTGGAGAATGCCATTAAACACAGATCCAACCTAGAGTTTGCTAGGGAAAACAAACAACACATGCTAAAAATATAGGATATTGCCTGGATAATGAGTAGGAGTCGACACAAAAAGACTCACCATAGTAGGGCCTTAATGTATCCCCCATCAATGACATGAAAAGGGTAAAAATATTTGAAGTAGATCAGAGTAACAAGTGAGTCAGGACTGAATCAGGGATGTTCGACGCAATACAAGGCTTAAGGACTGCAGAAATGGCCAACGCAATAGAAGGCTTTCCGGGTTGAACTTCTCTTTGAACATATTGACGACACGACAATTGTCTTGGAAACACCGACTCAACAACAGGGATCAGAGACCAAATTGTAATCTTATAAAGGAATATGATTAAGATACAAGCGAATTTTCCAACCTAGACACAAAGTGAGTGAAAGCTATGATCAAGGTGCTTAACACAAGAAGTCTTAGATCAGTGCGTTATTAGGGCAAATGGAGTCAAATGGCTGCAAATGTTGAAGGGATGAAATGATAATACAAACATCCAATACCTTGAACAACTACTAACCCTTCTAACCCTAGCTTAGACTAATATCCACTAACCCTACTACTATCATTACCTACTTGAGTTATCTTTATACATTGCAACATTTATATCTTTAAAAGCAATTGAATGATTAGCTAAGGCGTTGTTTCTTGATATTGATATTGTTACATTGATTGCCATTAGAATTTATTGTGAAGTGATATATTATAATCATTGTTATTGTACATTGTTTACTTACTTCATTAATATTGTTTATCAATTACTTTATATCAGAAATCCATGATAATATGAAGTACTCACCAAGCAAGTGATCTTGCATATGCATAGTTTCTTTGTTGCTTTGTCTCGGCAGGTACACCTTTTTGGTTATTACTTATCTTTATTGGCTGGCTAGCCGAGACTTTCTGATCGGTGGTGACTTGTGAGGGGGTAATTATACTTAGCCTTTCAAGCCTTTGCCTTTTCAAAGCCCCAGGTCATCGGGGAGGTCTCCCCTGGGCCTTACCTCCCTAAACAGAAAGAGTTATCCCATTGAGGTGACAGTGGTGGGATAGTCTCAGTTATGCCAGTTTTCCCTTCTTCCATCCGCCTTTTACCTTATCTACAAACTGTACGATAACATTTTGGCGTCGTTGGTGTCACTTTCAAAAGCGACTCTTCCATAGAATACAGTTTTAGGATCGATACATTTCTTTCCAAATTCCCCCCCACCATTTCTGGCGAGTACCTCTTTATTTTTACACAAACTTGAGGAGGATAACATATGCTTGAACTGTAATCTCATCCTTCGTATGAGTCCCTCGGAGTATGTTTAACGAACCCTAGGAAGGAGTAGTTTGGTCCCATATGGGCCTTTCGATGTTTGTTTTACAAGTCCAAAGAAAACAAACTCAGTGGTCTTTTCATATTTATGGAGTTTGAAAAGAACTTAAAGAGGACTCCATAACTTTTTCTAATCATGCTTGATTAGATTTTTCATTTTTCGTAAATTAATCTGATGAGACCGAAAAAGAGATAAACTACCGCTCAACAGACGTGCTTCCTAATTCACTTTAACGAGCATGAAAGACAACAAGATCGCTCGACAATCTTTTCGTATTTAGAGAGTCTGAAAAGAGCTTAAAGAGAACTCCAGGGGGTTCCTTTTTTGTATAACCTTTATGAGTCCGAAAAAGTGATAAAAGTATACACGGTTACATTCTCAGGTATTTACGAGCATGAGAAAGAACAAAGACTAAGCTTGAGATTGTTTTCATTTTTACTCAAGCTTAAAACAAAACAAAACTATTCTTGGGATAGATTTTAATTTTACACAAGCTTAAAACTAAACAAAACTATGCTTGGACCTAGTTTCATTTTTACACAATCTTGAACCAAAGGAAACTATGCTTGAGGTAGGTGGTTTCATTTTTACACAATATTGAAACTAAAGAAAATTATGCTTGCAACTTCCCAACACATTATCCAGGGATGGTTGGTACTTTTCCCCTAGCTTAAGAAGTTAGCGACTTAACTTCAGCATGAAGTCCAGAGGATGTAAGCATTGCCCCCCAAGCTTCATTTCATCCAATGACACAGGAAGATGAAATGAAGCTTCAAATACTATACGTAACGAAGTACTTGATTCAATCGAAGAGGGGGAAAATCTATTTCATTTTTTAACGAGCTTGCCACAGAGAAGAAAAAATATCCTCGTAAGCTATGTTTCATTTTTTAATGAGGTTGCCATAGATATGCAAAACTATTCTCGTAGCTGGTTTCATTTTTTAATGAGCTTGAAATCAGAAAACCATTCTCAAAGCTGGTTTCATTTTTTAATGAGCTTGAAATCATAAAACCATGCTCAACGATGGTTTCATTTTTTAATGAGCTTGAAATCAAAAAACCATGCTCAATGCTAGTTTCATTTTTTAATGAGATTGAAATCAAAAAACCGTGCTCAAAGATCTCTTCTTGATTATGGCTTCCAAGAGGACAATGCTCCATAAAGACACCATGTCAAGGGACAAAACACAGTCATGGCTTCCAAGAGATCTTCATTGGACGGAAGAAACACACTCTGGAAGGAACACATGTAGAAGGCTGCGACAGGGGTAAGGAGATCATGCTCTAATAGCCCTATCAAATAGATCACCATGTCAACTACTGAATCTAAGTCATAAGAGATTGAGCTTACAGTGAGAGAATGATCTTCATCGGTAGATGAAAGCATGGGAGACAACGCCACATAATTGACCTATGGCGGGGGTGATACCGTCTACATATAAGAACCATTTAGTTTTAAACCTGTGAAGTAAAGAAATGCATATAGATTATTAAGCAAAAAAAAATTTAATCAATGGCTCATACACATAGTACACAGAGATTTTATACCGGAAACCCTCAACCGGGAAAACCTTTCTTATATTCATTATTGAATTTCACCATTCACCATACAATATATATAATGTTTTTAGGTATTCTATAGATACCAAAACCCTAATCCCTTAATCCGAGATTAATTTAGTAAACCGCTAAAAATAGCAAAAACCGCCCCTAAAAAAATTTCGGGGTGCTACCCCGAATGCTTAACGTAACCAGGGGGGGCATACCTGCCCCCCCTACGACCCCCCTAGGAAATTTCCCAGCACACATGACACAGCGAACTCTCCTAGAGGGATCGTCAGACATAGTTGTCGAACCTGACGCGCCCACACACACACATGCAAAGAATATAACACATACACAACAGGGTCCCACTTGTTTTCTTTGCATCCAGGGGTCTAGGGGATTATATAGTCAACAATCCATGGCAGCAATTCCCATTGTTACTCTAGACCAGGAGAACTTTTTTGTGCTCATAGAATTTGCCAATGAATCTACAACATTCTTCAAAGTGTCAACCTTTTCCAACAACACCTTATTTTCCTCAACCATGTCCCTCACAAAGTGATACTGAACATCAATATGCTTTGTCTTCGAATGATAAGCTGGGTTCTTTGCCAGGAATATTGCACTTTGACTGTCACAATCTAATCTCATTGCTTGTTGTACCAACCCAATACCTAAACACAATCTTTGTAACCATACTGCTTCCTTGCTTGCATGAGTGGTTGCCATGTATTCAACTTCTGTAGTTGAGAGTGCCACTACAACCTGTCTTTTTCTCATACAACTGATTGCTCCTCCAAATAGGTTAAACACATACCCACTTGTAGATCTTCTGTGATCCAGATCTCCAGCCCAGTCTGCATCAACAAATCCATGTATGTCCACCACTTTGTCCAATCCTGGTCTTCCTTGGTAGCACAATCCATAACTAGTAGTGCCACGAAGATACCTGAAGACCCTCTTTACTACTGTACAATGCTCCTTCCCTGGTTTTGACATATACCTGCTCAAAACTCCCACTGCATGTGCAATGTCCAGTCTAGTACAGACCATTGCATACATCAAACTGCCAACTGCACTGGCATAAACAACATGGGACATGTCCTCTTCTTCTTCCTGTGTCTTGGGACATTGATCTGTAGATAACTTTACACCTATAGGAATACGAACCTTGACCAATTTACTTCCATGCATATTAAACCTCTGCAATATTTCACCTCCTTGATGGCATCCATGTTATTTCCTACCAACAACATGTCATCAACATACAACACTACATAAATGAAGTGATTACCAACCTTCTTGGAATATACACAGTGATCAACCCTTCTTTTTAAAAATCCCAATCCAAGGATGTATGTGTCAAACTTTTGGTACCACATCCTAGGTGATTGCTTCAGACCATATAGTGACTTCTTAAGCTTACAGACCAGCTCATTCCTTCCCTTCACTACAAAGCCTTCTGGCTGCTTCATGTAGATTTCTTCTTCTAGATCCCCATGTAGGAATGTTGTCTTCACATCCATCTGTTCCACTTCAAGATCAAAAGCAACAACAATAGATAAAAGAAATCTAATAGAAGTTAACTTAGCAACAGGAGAAAAAATCTCACCAAAGTTAATTCCCTCTACCTGGGAATAACCTTTTGCTACTAACCGAGCTTTGTATTTCTCCACTTTACCTTGTGCATTAAACTTCTTCTTAAACAACCATTTGCTACCAATAGATTTTCTTCCATCTAGAAACTCAACTATATCCCATGCCTCATTCTTATCCAAGGCATCCATTTCTTCAACCATGGCCTTCTTCCAGATTTTACTATCCTCTGAATTCACTTCTTCCCTGACATTTCTGGGATCATCATCAGTAATAGATAAAGCAAAATTGGAACGGAAATCAGGTGGACTATACCTTTCTGGTTGCCTTTTATCTCTCACTGATCTCCTCAATACTGGGGCATGAGGTTCTTCTTCTTCTTCTTCTTATGCTTCCTCCTCTTCAGATGATTCATATTTTGCATCATCCAACTCAAGCTCTATTTTCTCAGGTTCATCTTGCGTTGGTAGGAATTCTTGTTTGGACACATCTTTTACCTCTCTGAAAACAACATCTCGTCTGTAAACAATCTTCTTGGTTTCTGGGTTCCAAAGCTTATAACCTTTCACACCATCTTTATAACCAATAAAGATACACTTTTCATCCTTTTTATCCAGCTTACTCCTATTTTCCTTTGGAACATGTACATAAGCACCACAACCAAACACTCTAAGATGTTGAAGAGAGGGTTTCTTTGCAAACCATACCTCGTGTGGAGTTTTATCATCCAACACTGATGAAGGTGATCGATTGACCAGGTAACATGATGTACCCACTACCACTGCCCATAATTCTTGTCCTAACCCGGCACCGCTAAGCATGCTCCTTGCTTTTTCCATCAATGTCATGTTCATCCTTTCTGCAACTCCATTCTGCTGAGGAGTGTATGGAGTAGTCTTTTGCCTTGCTATACCACACTTCTTACAGAATTCTTCGAATTCATTTCTGCAGAATTCTCCACCATTATCTGTTCTCAATACCTTTATTTTCTT
>ML798374.1:112101-139080 GCA_009831015.1 Picea engelmannii | reverse complement strand
ACTTAACCCTTCCACGTCCCAAGATTTTTTCTGTCGAGTCATCTCCTAGGAATACATCACCACCATCATATTTTTCATATTCAGAGAACCACTCCCTGTGAGGAGTCATATGGTATGATGCACCTGAGTTGATCAACCATACATCATGGTTTTCATGTGTACTTGTAGATGCTAGGTAAACATAACCTCCTTCTTCAGTGGAGGTTTTCGCCTCTGTGGAAGAGGTACTATCAAATCCCTTTGGTTTTTGAACCTTCTTAGACTTGCAATCTTTCTTATAATGCCCTCTTTTACCACACTTCCATCATTTCCTCAAAGATTTTCCCAGAGACTTAGATCTACCTGTAGATTTGGATCTCCCCCTTAAGGGCTTACCAGGATTCCTGTCTTGGGTACGACCTCTTACAAATAAAACATATGTGCTATGACCATCCATGATTTTCTGCCTCATCTCTTCAGATAACAAGGATGAAACTACATCCTCGTACTTCAATGTAGATTGAGTGGTACTACCAATTGCTACAACCAGATTATCCCAAGAGTCTGGAAAAGAACATAACAAAGTAATACACTTATCTTCTTCTGCAATCGTAATATTAACAGAGACAAGTTGACTTACCAGAGTATTAAAGGAATTTAGATGTTCTGTCACAGAATCTCTATCTTCCATCCTAAGATGATACAACTTCTTTCAAAGAAACAACTTGTTTACCAGGGACTTTGATTGATACAAATTCCCCAACTTATCCCATAGTTCCTTGGCTGTAGACTCTCCTGAGACATTCAACAACACTGAATCTGCCAGGTAGAGTCGAATAGTAATCCTTGTTCTTTTGTTCAACTTCTCCCAATCTTCCTTCGACATACCAGTAGGTGTTGTACTGGTAGTTTGTGTACTGGTAGGTTGTGTACCAGTAGCCTGTGTGCTAGTAGACGGTGTACTAGTAGGCTGTGTACCAAGATCCACAATGATCCATTGTTCTTTGTCTACAAGAAGGTCCTCCATCTTCAGCTTCCATAGCTCAAAGTTTTTACCGTTGAACTTCTCTATCTCGATTCTAGAAGAGCTTTCCATTCCTCTTTCTACACTCAAATCACCACTACAAAAGCGCCCACTAAACCCAGGTTTATCACAGACCCAAGATAAACTTGATCTATCAAGACTGAGCCAAAACCTCAGCAACAAAGGCATCCCTTTGAAGCCAAAAATGAGCTTTGATACCACATGTAAGTTTTAAACCTGTGAAGAAAATAAATTCATATAGATTCTTAAGCAAAACATAATTTAATCAATGGCTCATACACAAAGTACACAGAGATTTTATACCGAAAACCCTCAACTGAGAAAACCTTTCTTATATTCATTATTGAATTTAACCATTCACCATACAATATATACAATGTTTTTAGGTATTCCATAGATACCAAAACCCTAATCCCTTAATCCGGGATTAATTTAGTAAACCGCTAAAAATAGAAAAAACTACCCAAACAAAATTTCGGGACACTGCGTGTAACTAGGGGGGGGCATACCTGCTCCCCCCTAGGACCCCACTAGGAAAGCGCTTGGTGCACATGACACAACAACCACTAATAGAGATATCGTCAGACACAATTGTCGAACTTGACGCGCCCACACACACACATGCAAAGAATATAACACATACTCAATAGGGAGGTCATTGAGTTGATGGTCAAGTCAGGGCCAACAAACGAAAGTTGATCAAGAGTCAACATTCTTCCATTGTGAGGGAAAGATATCACACGAAAAAGAGTGGACACAATAGCTTTCATGAAATAAACATAATATTTCCCAAGGACTAAATCAAAATCCAAGGGGTCTTGGACTACCATAACATCAATAAAGACAGTTTTCCCTCCCAAAGTTATGGGAAACTGAGGAAGGACTCCTAAAGGGTGACTAGTTCTTATGTTAAAATCTAACAAATTCTGGGTAATTGACACAAGATGAGGACAACCCAAAGCTTTCCAAGCAATAGAGGAAAAAATACTAATGGACGCACTTTCGTTTATCAACGCCTGAGGAACGTCCCAACCACAAACCTGTATTGCACTCTTGAAAGGAATGTGAGAGGGAAGATGAGGTCCATTTAGCACACCCCAATCAAAAAGGATGGCCTGATTACATGGAGGGGGTTCCATGGGAGAAGGAGGAATTCCCCCTAGCACTGTAGATTCTCTATCAATGAGAAAAATGTGGGCAGTATCGGGTTTACTCTGTAGCGGGAGAGTAGGATCAACCGATGATGGGATCAGATCGACCAATTGGGTTTCATTCTCCAAGGGGAGAATAGGGTCGACGGATGGAAATAGATCAACCACTTGGATGTCACTCTATAACAAGAGAGTGGGATCGACTGAGGATGGGATCAGATCAACCACTTTGTCAATTGGTTCAACTAAGGATGTGACCATATGGACTACCTGATCAACCGGACTAACCGACGAAGGGACCGGATTGATCATTCCATCAACTACAGGTGGGTTGAGAGTAAGCCTACTGTAAGCAGTCGGAAGTTGAGGTTGGGATATAGTCATGTCTTCCAGCAATTTCGAGGCTTCGTCCATACGAGGGAAAAGGTGGGTTTGATGACTCCCTCCGCATAACCTACATGGGAACTTGACTCTACTTTTCTTCTTCCCAATGATATCCTGACTAGTTGATGGGAGGTCATCATCATGTTGTTCACAGGTTGACGACATGGGCTAGAGAACGCCATTAAACACAGATCCAACATAGATTCTACTAGGGAAAACAAACAACACACGCTAAATATATAGGAAGCAAGCAAACAAACAAAACCTTCTTACATTGTTCCCGCGACGATGGATTTCATCACCAACTAGTGCATTTATTGTGAGAAGGTTTTGTTTGTTTGCTTGCTTCCTATATTTTTAGCGTGTGTTGTTTTTTTTCCCTAGTAGAATCTAGGTTGGATCTGTGTTTAATGGCATCAATTCCCAGAATGACCAGTGAAGCAACCCCTTCTTTGGGGGAGCCTTTTTTTTCCTTCTTACGAAAACGTTGGTTCTCCTTACATCACTACTTTGATTGGATTGTCGGTGTGGTTCTCTTCTACTCCAGCAATCCCAAATGCAGTGAGTGATTTGATTATAAGCACTCCCCCCAAGAGCATCAACCTCATGTTGATCCCTCTCCTTCTTCACCAATAAGATCTTCTTCGCCTTCTTCACTTGCAAGGACTTCTTTCGTTTCATCTTCTTCGCCGAGCGAAAGCTCTAAAGCTAGTAACACAGTGGATAATAAGAAGAATAAAGGAAGATTAAGAAGAAGAAAAATAAGCAAGGGTCCGAACTTTCAACCACTGCCAGACATATTGGAAAATTTTTAGTTACTGATAATCGTGGTAGGAGTGTTGATGATGCCAAGATCACCTAAACAACCCATAAGCCCAAGTAACCTTGCAGGATTTGTAAGGTAGCCATCTTCTTAAGGAATTCCCTAGTCTATCCAAGGTTATAGAAGCATGGTCCACAACTCCCCAGTATGGTCGCCAATTTTGTTATCGGACAAATCAGTAAGTGCATACACAAATGGATCTCCCTAGTTTCACCCCGAAACTAGAACAAAACAAGACATATTATAAAACTTTCCCGAAGTTTTAATTGTCAAGCATACTAAGTAACAAGAGATAAATGACATACCTTTCAAATGTCGCTTGTCCTCGCTCCATTCCAAGGCTGATGGGATGTTGAACCTGTAAAAATACATAAGCCAACGAAGTGAAAGAAACAATGTATACTTAACAAAACCTATGTATGTGATCAAGGAGTCATACAATAAAATAAGAATTTTTTTATGGGAAATAAATATATTACTGTACTAGAAATATTAAAAGGAGAATATAATCAATGCCTTGATGTTGTAGAGTCCCTTCTAACAATTCCTTGCTTCCCACACACCTTTGCTCCACAGATTCTAAGATTGTAGATCTGACAGCTACTTATGATATCATCTTGACAAAGTGAAGCTCAAAGCCAACATAGGCCCAAACACTCCATATGAATTAGCTATAGTTGAAGCTAATCCAAAATCTTCTCCAAAACTGACCCAAAAAAGCTATTCTAAAGGCTAACTTTCCCCATGAGAACTCCCCTCCTTTTATAAGCTGAAAAGGATAGGGTGAAGAGGTTAGGATGATCCCATGAGATCAGGGATGCTACTCAGATCCAAACCGATCAGAGGTCGCCTCACTCTCAAAGCTTCTATTCTATAAGCATCTAGAAGCTTCTCTTTTTCTTCGTACAAACGATCGTCGCACCCTTAACATTGAGAAAACTGCGACAATGTCGCAGGCCAATGTGGTACAACCTGCATCGATCCTATATCGTCGCACCCTTAACACTTAGCAAGGTCCGATGGTCCTTCTTTACAAGGTTTTTTACAAAGGAAAATATAATTTCATCTCTCTGGAAAAGTTTGTATTCATTCTTCTTCAGGGATTAAGGAAATTGATCCTTCTAAAGACAAAGGATAGGTGTACATCATTAACGATCATAAGGGTGACGAAAATAATGTGTAACAATGACCTCAAATCAGCATACATTACATGAAATTAAAATTTCACATGAATGCAGTCAAGAATTCATTCTTTACTAGTATCCAAGGTGTTAATACTCATGGCTACTTCAATTATTCTCCCTACCTCTTACACAACTCTTTTGGGATACATGAAGGTCTCCCTTCCACAATGGACATTCCTATACTTTCCCCTTCCACAATGGACATTCATATACCTTCCCTTTCAAACCTGCATTCCCTCAATGCATTTAGCAGCTGTGCTACTTATGAGCATAATTATTTACTCAATTATACTTAGCCAATTCAAACATGGCATAACTACTTGTGCATTCATTTCAAAAAGATTTCAATCTATTTTAGTTTGTCTACCAAAGGTTCCTTTCTCTGTGATACCCTGCCCGGAGATAAATGACATACATGCAGTCAATTCACATTCATATGCATGTACAATTGCCAACAATCTTCCTGAAATTACATTATTAGTAAGATACTTTATGGGGACATCATAAGGTCCCTTCATCAATCTTTCAACAACAACTTTCTTGTCTTGCCCTCTACATGAGGTGGTCTACCATTGGAAACTGTATCATCAACCATTCCAATTCTTCCTACTACAACAATCATAACCACAATTTATGTCAGTTATTAAGCCAAATCACAATGCATGTACCATAGCATTTTTAATCAACAAACATCTTCAGATATGTCCTAGCATATCTATATGCACTCTATCCCATTGTCCTCAATGTTTATTAGTCCAACATAAAAGAAGAGAATTTCATCTATTCTACTTTCACACAATGATTAGCACTCTTATGATGGGGTATTTACACATATCCCTTTCTTAGTCAAGCATTATAAATAAACAACAAGAAATGAATCAAGGGATTTTCCCCTCTGATTCCTTTACACAATATGGAATTTTAAGCTTAGATGGACTATTTCCAAGACCTCTTTGCCCTTTTCATAACATGACATTACCCACAATGTTCATTCAATAATAAACATTGATTTAGTTTGCTTCCACCAATTATACTTGTTTCCTTAGAAACATATAAATCCGCTAAACAATTAGAGTTTTATGGTGAGAAAAGTCTTCTTCATTTTATCCTTCACTTCTACAATTTGTCCCCTTTAGGCTCTTCCTGCCCCATTTACCTTGAGCAGTTTGCAATCAAGTTTATCTTGACCTTTCCTCATTCAGAGAGTCCTTCTTCCCTAAATGCAACAACACACTAACCTATCAAAGTTAGCTTCTGAATTAATTATAAACCAATGCATTCTGCACATATCCATATACAATTTGAAATAATTTGCATCTCATTTGCATGTATTTCACACATGCATTATCTTTTAAGATGTAATCCAAGATTCTTGTACAAATTGGCTTTGCATCCCATTGCCTAATTTCCCAGCATTTATTAATTCTATGGCTATGTTCTACTGAAGGATTCTATATACACTTCCTCCTCATGGAATCATTGCAACATGCAACCTTCCTTATTGCATATCCATCTTCACCTGAAATGATCTCAACCCTTGAGTTAATATTAGCTATACTATTTCAGTTGTTTACCCAATACTCCATAAAGAATATAGCCATGCATTCTTGTTTATTTATTTATTTATTTATTTATTTATGTCTAGAGGAATCAACAACTAGTTGGGCACGTGCTCGCGTTACACATGGCCGTGTTATCCAACTGCTACCACTATAACCTCCAGGTGTGCCCACGAGGCCCCATACACGGCACACATTGTAAGTTGGGGGGAGTTGAACTCGAAACCTCATGGAACTTCATTTTCACGGCACTTGCCAATTGAGCTGCCCCCCGGGGGGCTATAGCCATGCATTCTTATTATAAAATAAAAACACACATTTGTACATGTGCATGCATTATATCAACTTGCATTCACATAGTGCTTTCATGCACTCAATCATATGCATCAACATAGTGTGTGTGCATTTCTACAGTTGGTATATGTGGATAATTCACACATGCACATCTATCTTATCTTAAAATCAATTTACCTTAGGATAGTTCACAATCATTCACATGAAAAATTTAAAGGCATAATCATAAATATGTTTCCTTCTTTCACAAGAACGAAGCATTCTTGCTCACTTTCTCTTTCATCACTCACACTATTTATTTCTGAGGATTGGTATACCATCCCCTTCAAGCTAGTATCCAAACAAAAAAAACAATCAAACCTTTCAAAACAGGGTCAGCTATGTATCCATAGATAGCATTACCCAAAACCTGGCAAGTACTATCCTTGCCTCACAATCCACTTATTCATACATGCATTCATACCACACAACCCTTATATAATTCATTCAAGCATATACCCACACCGATACCAACATGCAAGTTCATTGCTTTCCCTGTTTCCATGTTATTCGTACACATTGGTATTTTAATTCAATTCCATATTTTTTTATGCAATCTCACAATCATTCACCTGACAAATGAACAAGAAAAATCATACGCACATTTCCCTCTTTTCCTATGGGAACATATCAACAAGAGATCACTCTTCAAAAGCATTCAATAAATTATAAATTAAAAAAATTAATTACAACATTACCTAATGCAGTAAGATACCAATTCTCATTTCTCTTCATGCCTCAAATTATTCTTGGTCAGCAGACCTTTACTAAGGGAATCATTACATAAATCCACTTTCATTATTACCTGAAATTACCAATGCCATACATGTATGGCCATCATCCCTCTTTGGATGTTATCTGATCCATTGGTCTTCTTGGGGAAAGTCCAAGCACTCTCTTCACCAAATTAAGGATCAACACCTTATTAATTATTTTCTTATCTTTATAAAGCTACATGCATTAGCATCATCAACATTTGTATTCGTATTGTTAACTTTTCTGTTGTTATTGTATCGCCAATCAACCAATATGATCCATCATAACCAATAACATGTTATCATACTAGTTGTTCAATCTTTCAAACCATGAGCCACCCTACTTAGGAATCAAGTGGCTTAATTTCTCAACCAAGCCAGGTTTCCAAGGGTGTACTTCATTGCTCCCATCAACACTTGAGTATTTCATACCCTTAACAACCTACCTCCCTTAAGAAGACTGGAAACATTCCAAGGGACTTCTTTTATTTATCTTACAATACTAAAGGGGATCTTAATGAACATGTCATTCATCCTTGGGACCTCCCAATTCCAGGCAAACACATCATTAACCACTCTTAAAATCCATTTACTTATACTTAAATGGGATGACCAACAACATGTCTCTTTCATTATGGGTCAAATAAACTAATCTTAACAAATTTTCCATCAATCCTCCAACATGAGGAATTATTCTTACATGGCTTAGTCTTTTATATAAGAAACAATCATGATTTTCAGGGGCTCTATCAACCCATACTCATAGACAACATTACAACCTATTTAAAATAATCCAGCTCATCCATTCCCTAAACTCATGCATCCCTATAACATGATTATGCTTTTGCTTCCATTCATATTTATATTTTACCATCAATGCATGTCAACATCATCAATGTCTTATAGAATTCAATCTAAATTCCAGTAGAGAAAAATCGTAACTCTTCTCTTATAAATTAGCATGTTTAATCTTTCTGTTGTAAGAATTTTCGAAAACAAAATTTGATCTGCAGTTCTTCTTCTCAAGAAACTTGTGCAACTAATAAACACACTTATAATGCAAAAAACATTTTCCAACATGCTCATATTATCCTTAGTATACCAGTCTTGTGATTGTTCTTTGGACCATCCAGGCCTAGTGTGAACTCAGCTCTGATACCACTCTATTACATACCCAACCCCCTAACCCTCATTAGACTGGTGGCATGAATAAATTTCTCACATATTTCCTCTAAATCCCCTTTCAAAACAATACCTATAAAACCAATTATGAGCTCATAAGTCAGTTCTTCTCGATGAGAGCTTTCCAACAAATGTAATTAATCTCAAATCCAATTTCTAGATTGAAAGTTATGGCCTCTTAAAGTTTGCAAGATTTTCCTACCCAAATCCACCTCACACCCACATGGTGCCCACATGGACTCTTATCACCCATACCTTCCAACGTGGCATGGCTTGGGCTCTGATGTTTCGAGACATGCAATCCCTACGTGGCATATCTCGACCAATAGCTAACGGGCATCTTACACAAATCAAACATGAGGAAATTAGTTGTAGAACCAACACCAATCCAGAAATCCAGAGATCAGATTTCCCCATAAGTCAGCACTTGAAAATATTCCTAATGATCGAATATCCAGATATTATTTCTCCTTGGAACCTCAAAGCAGAACCCTTCACATCTAGAGATCTGGGCATTCGGGTCTCCCAATGGTTTCCACCTAAACAAACTCCCAGATAATAGATGCTCCAGATATTTGAGGCATCGACTCTCTCCTAAGCTAACCATGGAACCTTAACACGGAACCTTGAAGCACCTGGAATCTGGGATCCAGAAAATATCATAAATACATTTTTCTCAAATGCTGGATCTGGATGTCCAGCTAGAACCAATGACATGCAAACCTGACATGGCATGCCACTTGGCATGACACCTCATAATTTGATCAGACGTTAGGATGATGTGGAATGATGATGTGGCACCGCTACGTGGCAACTGACATGTTTGTTTCATATGGATAAGCTAATGTGGCACGCCACATGGTTGATGGCATGGCATGACGCATGGAGGTTGATGTCATTACATCCTCTAGGCCTCTGACAGAACTCTGTGCTAGAACCTTGCCATATCTGGGAATCCAAGATTTTTCAAAAAGCGCTTTATGAAAATTTTCAGATATCCACTCTCAACAAGGATCAACGATGGAGATATAATGATCCCTCAATCCAATGACTTAGATTAAGGATGTTAGACCAAGGTTCCATGCCCAATCAACATGCCCATTCTTGACCCGCACCAATATGAGGCTGACAGTTGTCACCCTTCACGACATTTCGACTGCCACCTAACCTTCCACGCTAACACTGACATCATCCACGCGTGCCCTAAACTTCCTATGGTGCTTAACCTTGCAAAGGGGTAGGGTCGAAACCTTTCCTCGAAACCCTTCCCATATGGGGATCCAAGGAACACATTAGGTGACAAGTGAATAAAGTGTCGGATGTCCGGTCCTTCAGATACATTTCTCGCAGTCGACAATAGAAAGTTAAGCCGTTGAACTCCACTAGCGGAATTATGACCATCCGGGCATCCAAAAATTCTATTGAGATCAATTAAATAAAAGGGGCGAATGCCCGAATCTCCACATATCCCCAATGCTACACATCTGGATTTATGGGATCTGGTGCTTCTCATGTTAAAATTTATGTGATAGGAGGCTAGATACTGGATTCAAATCCTTAATTGATCCAGGTGGATATCGGTGGCCACCCACCTTTTCCAACTGGCTCAAAACAACTTTCTGGCAATTTACTATTTTTAGCAGGTTTTAACTTCTGGGGCCATTTTGAGGGCCTAAATGAAGGTTTTTCGAGATCGAGGTTCTCAATGATAGCTAAAAAAATAATTGATCCCCCAAAATTAATCTCCTCAATGATACCTTTCCAATGAGCTATCATACGCCTAAAACAAAGATCGTATGCAAAAGTTACGACCCGAGGAAGTTGATGTACTAACTTACCCAAACGGGGCACACATGACTTTTGGCGCTTCATCTCCTAGGGTTAGGTTTTTGGATGTCTAGGACTTTTGGCATTCCCTTTTATTGTAAAAATGTCTTCAGAGCCTCATTGTAATCATCTTCTTGCGAATGCGAGTAGTCATCACATCTCTTCTCAGAGATAAGCCGCCACCATTCTAGCGAGTCTTTCACTCTGTATTTTTACAGTCTATGTACATTTATTTGATTAATAGAAATCGTGTATTACTGTATATCTGTGTTTATGGTTGCATCTCTGATACATTTCTATTATATTATTGAATATCTGCAATATCTCTGTGCATTTATTTATTATATCTCCACTCTCATTTTGTGTCGAAAATAATCTGTATCAGTGGTATCAGAGCAGGCTACTCTTGATCATTTTTTCAGTTCATGTCCCCGACGAGGTCCAAGTATAGTAAGTTGGGTCTCGATCTTGTCTCTCTTGAAGACAATTGCTCTCGCACACCCAAGAAACTCTCAATGGTGGAAGAAAAGAAAAATGAAGGAGCAGATGATCCTATCAATCTATTGCTTAAGCAAGCTCTCACGCAACAGAAGAACGAAATGATGGATAATTTTTCCCACATCCTTCAATTCCTACTGATAGCATCAGGCACATCTTCATCAAGTGGCCACTTTGGAGGCACCTCACCTTTCAAGGTACAATTTAACTTTGATATTCCTATATTTGAAGGACATATAGATGCAGAAGCCCTAGAAAAATGGTTAACTTTGCTAGAAGGTTATTTCTCTGTTCACAATTTTTTCGACAAAGAAAATATCACCTTCGCACTCCATAAAGCTCTCCCTCATGTCAAACATTGGTGGGAAACTTACTGGGAGAAAAGTTCCACAGAGGATTCTGGAATATATGGGGTCGATCCCACTTGGGATTTTTTTTGTGGATGCGGTAAAGGAACAATATTACCCTGTTGGCAACTATGAGGACCAGTACATGAGATGGACCACATTGCAGCAAGAGAGGGGTCAAGCAGTTCCAGAGTTCACCAATACCTTCCATACCTTGCACACCAAGTTGGGTATCAAAGACTCCGAGCGACATTTGGTTCTGAAATACCATGGAGCTCTACATAGATACATCCAGATTGAAATGGATTTTCTGGACATCTCATCACTCGGTGCTGCTTATCGATATGCTGTTAAAATTGAGTAGAAATTTAAGCACTAGAACAAACGGGAGTTTGGGTCTGCAAATCTGCAACAACCAAAGTATGACAAAGACGGCCCTAACAAACAGTTTCCTGAAAACCAGTCCAAGACACAGGAAAAGAAGGGTCACAGGAAGACAAAGAAGGACACTGGAAAATGGTGCGAGTTCCACAAAAGCCCCTGGCACAACACCGATGAAAGTCGCTCAAAACAGTCATTAGTGGCCAAGATCGAAGACAAAGAGCCGAACCCTAATTCAGAAAATGATTCTGAAAATAATGGTAAAGGACAGATCATTGACGCAGACCCCACTGCTATTGTCGCTACCACAGCAATTCAACCAGAAGAACCAACAGATCCTGAAGAGGGGGAGCGCCTTTTTCATTCATAGATGTGGGTGAAGGGGACCCCGATGCATTTTACTGTTGATAGCGGAAGCCAGAAGAACCTCATCTCAGCAGAGGTCGTCAAACAGTTGGGATTGTCGAAAACACCACACCCACAACCATACAACATTGGGTGGCTTCGCCAAGGACAAGATCTTCGTGTCAACCAACAATGTCGATTATCATACGGCATCCAACCCTTCAAGGATGAGGTATTATGTGATGTTGCCCCACTGGATGTCTGTGATGTGCTCTTGGGCCAACCATATATGTGGAGACGCCATGTTGTTTATGAGTCTCAACCCCGTAGTGTCATTGTTACTTTGGGGGGTCATCTCTACAGAATACCAGAGGTAGTTCCGACCACTGTTCCACCTAAAAAGTGTCGCAAGGTAGTATCTCATACTGCAAAATTCAGCTTCTTCACAATCTGTTCAAAAGGACACTGCAACCACTACAGCCTTACCCCAAGCACCTTCTATCCAACAGAAGCAGGTCGACAAGGTTGCAGCAAAGCGCAAAGATTCCTTCTGCACACTGTCCTCTCAAGTATCTCGACTTGTTGAACAACCTCAACCTCAACAAGTTCGTGATAGACTTCCACAAAACTGAGCAGCGCGACGTCTCCAGCAAGACAAACAGCTCACCAAGATGCAGAGTCAACAAACGCTTTTCCTTCTCCCCCAGGAACTCAACGCAATGGAGACCATTGCTTCCTAAGGAAGGAGGATTGATCTAGGTGGATATTGGTGGCCACCCACCTTTTCCAACTGGCTCAAAACAACTTTCTGGCAATTTATTATTTTTAGCAGGTTTTAACTTCCGGGGCCATTTTGAGGGCCTAAATGAAGGTTTTTCGAGATCGAGGTTCTCAATGATAGCTAAATTCATAATTGAGCCCCCAAAATGAATCTCTTCAACGATACCTTTCCAACAAGCTATCATACGCCTAAAACGGAGATCGTATGCAAAAGTTATGACCCTGGGAAGTTGATGTACTAACTTACCCAAACGGGGCCCACATGACTTTTGGCGCTTCATCTCCTAGGGTTAGGTTTTTGGATGTCTAGGAATTTTGGCATTCCCTTTTATTGTAAAAAGGCCTTCAGAGCCTCATTGTAATCATCTTCCTGCAAATGCGAGTAGCCGTCACATCTCTTCTCAGATATAAGTTCCCACCATTCTAGCGAGTCTTTCACTCTGTATCTTTACAGTCTCTGTACATTTCTTTGATTAATAGAAATCGTGTATTACTGTATATCTGTGTTTATGGTTGCATCTCTAATACATTTCTGTTATATTATTGAATATCTGCAATATCTCTGTGCATTTCTTTATTATATCTCCACTCTCATTTCGTGTTGAAAATAATCTGAATCATTAACCTCCCAACTTCAAATCGAAATTTGAACCGTCTCTTGCAACAGGCTGTGAAAACGACCTCCCCACTCAAATTTACTCAGTAACAATATCGACTTCATTCAAATTCACAGGTTTTAAACTCAAAATTTCCAGGCATCTAAGGTAAGGTAACACTCCAGGGAAACAACCCTAGAACTTCTGAAAATTCAATCCTACTGGTCTATCGTGCAAGCAATTAAGGAAATATCAATAAGGGGGCTTGCCCTATCCAAGCAAGGCATAACCCAACTATGACCCAAACAAGAAAGTTGGGGCTCAAAGAAGTCTAACACCTTCCAAGAGTATAAAACACCCAGTAAAACATCTCCTTCAGTCAACATATTGCACACTCACATGCATTCCATGCCGGACCTCAAGGATTTGACTCTCTACCATAGGTGCTTAAAACATACTCTTATCCTGGAAAAATACCCAACGATGGGTTTCTGAATGTCTAGGGAGTACCAGTCACCAATTCCTTCTACTCATTTCATACTTTAGGAAATCAATAAACAATAAGGAAAATTAGTGCATGCAAAGAATCATATGGCTATTCCTTCACTTCATCTCTCTTAATGAGTAAGCATACTTCCCTTAAGCCTTACATCAATTATTAGAAATTTAAGTCATGAATTATAGGTTGTCTGCTTATGAAATCAAAAGGTGATAATTGACAAGAGTAGTTATCCAACATATAGTGAATTTATGAGTCTACTCTTATTCCACGCTGCTCATGAATCCATCCAATACCATGAATGCAAAACATGCTTATTTCATTCAAACATGTGAACATGCAAGTATAAGTAAGACTTATTTGTTTAGAAAATGTTGGCCAAACCAGAAAAGCACCATGTAGTTCTCTAGATTATACAATCATACTAATTCTTATAGTTTGAACAAGACTATACACTTGAGCATGTACACTTATATGTTCATGAAATTGCTAATCGGACAACTGACTGAGGGTGAACACTTTTCCACCCAACCTTACGCTCGGATGCACTAGTTCTCTACAATCCAGCCACCCATGTGCCAAGCCATGATGCCACCAGGGAACACTCTCAAGCTCTGAGAGCAATTAGAATAGTGAAGGCCACTCTCCTTCACACATCCATTGGTTGAAAATCCTTGCACCCACCATGACTAGGGCCTCCACGAGGTTTCTTATGTTCCCTCCCAACACCAAGCTCGTGACCCTCTCAGCTCAGCTCAGGTTTTCAGTTTCTCTGACCAACCATGCGAACAATTTTCTCTGAAACTCATGTATGTCTGCTCCACACGTGAGTTCTCTCACAACTCTTTGCATTCTCTGCTCATCACCATCTCCGCCATGGTCCAAACTAGGATTGTCTTCTTCAACACACACCCATGCGTTGCTCCCCTCTCCTTTGCGCACTCCCCCATGTGCCCATCCTTTTTTTTTTATCTATCCTCAAAGTTTCTCGAGTCCTCTCGATGCAGCTGGGTGGTCCACATTTTTCCATGTATGTACCAGTCCATTACTCCCATGCATTTACGTCGGAGGTCCTTTTCAACTACCCAACCATACTTCATAAATGTTTTGTTTCATCTTTAAGCTACAGGGAAATAAGTGTTGTTTCCTCAAATTAATTTAATAAGGTGGCTTAGAATTCCTTGACATAGTGAACCCCCTTCTAGGCCCCCTCACTCTTTCCTCTAGTGGTATTATGGCTAGTAGTAGTAATTCACTCGTGAGCGAGTTATTTAACCTCTTTATTACACAATAATACAATTTACAATGTTCATATGCCAAGACATTGTAATATTATGTCTTTGAGATAAGAATATTATTAATTATAATTAATTCAAGAAATTAAAAATAGAATGTTAAAAAAGATAATTAAAAGAATACCATTACAATTTTGTATACTAAAACTAACCACAAATATAAATAATTTTTAATTTCTTTTCATTTCAAATTTTATTGAGAATATATCAAATTAATTTTGAAGAATATATATATATATATTCTCTCCCATTGCCTTGATTCTTATTTTATTTTGTTTTGTGTTGAAAAATTAAAGTATATTTAAAAATTAACTCATTTAAATTCAAGGACAATTAAATTTGGAAAAAGTTCGTCTGTGCCAAAAGATAAGATACGCCATCAAGTTCGATGGAAAAGATAATTAAAAGAATTAAGATAAGTGAGTATAAAGGCACAAGAGTAAGTGGAAGGTAACAAGAACGAACACAGCTTCAACTTTACTAATTTTATTTTTTTTGTTCCTCACAAAATGAAGAGGAACCACTCCCAAAGAATTCCTACATTATACTTATAGAATCCCGATTTATTTAATAGTGATTGCTAAAGATTATTGTTGGGAATGATTATTTCCATTTGAGACAGGACCATCACAAACTGATATTCGAATTCACTTGTTAGGAATCATTATAATCAAAATGACTGTAAATATTAATTATTTAAAATAAATGTTATTAAGAAAAGAATCCTTATACAAATAACATCGAACATTACATATGATTAATATTTTTGATATTTAAATAAATTAATGAATCGTATTATGATAATTTATAAATGAGATAAAATTTTATATATAGAAATGGGAGAGAAGCTAGTAGAATCAATAAAATGGAGATTAATATAGAACATAATTGCTTAATAAAAATGAATTGTAAATAAATATAATATTCAATTTAATCATATAATTATTAATGATTGAAGAATCTTGATATGAGATTTACATAGTAATGACTATAAATACTTTAACTTCTATACAATATTTGGTTATTGCATTTGTTCCACATTTATGCATAACCTCGAGTGTCCATCTTTTCTTCTTTCTACATTATACTTGACAATGCTTTGAAATTTTGACATATAGATATTTACTAATAAAGACCTTCCTCAACAACAGGGTAAGAAGGAACAGTGGCAACACCTGCAACAACAGGGTAAGAAGCACAAGTTGCAACACCTACAAAAACACAATCCAAAATTATGTTATCATATTTTCCTCTAATGTGCAAAGCCCCCTCTAAGATGCAGATTCATTAACAAAAAAATATAGTATATAAACAGAAAAACATAAAATAACTTACCACACATATTCTTTCCCATCTCCATCCTGAAGTATCCTCCATCACCCCAGCTATTTCCCCAGGAGTTCTTGATGATCCAATATGGAGTCCCCTCCTCGCTAACACCATACCCAACAGCCAAAACAGCATGGTTGACATCCTACAAATTAAGTTCACACCCACATTAATACTTTCACAATACAAATTAAGTTCACACCCACATTAATACTTTAACAAACATTTCATGAAAGCCTCTTAAGGCATAAAATTGAAAAGTTTTGAACCCAAAGACAATCTAGAGTTTTATGACTGGGACATCGTTGACTTAGGTTCAGGATTTCACATAATGAATATAGACTTTAGCCAACAAAGTATAAAAAAATAATCCTTGCCAACTGTCCTATACTTAGAAGTTTGAATGTTTCAATAAAAAAGACAATGGACAATCAGCTGGAACAAATTCAGTTTTTTCTAGATTTGAAATTAGAACTACATTTTTTATTAGAATTTTTTTTAAAACCAACATTTTTTTTTATTGTCCTATACGTTGAAGTTTGAATGTTTCAATAAAAAAGACAATGGACAATCAACTGGAACAAATTCAGTTTTTTTCTAGATTTGAAATTAGAACTACATTTTTTATTAGAATATATATATTTTAAACCAACATTTTTTTATTAGAATAATTTTATTAAACCAACAAATCTTATTGATTATTGCCTCAATAGAAAAAGGGAGGTACTTATAGAAACAGGGAGGTGCTTTTACATGGGATGGGAGATTTCTATGTGAACCAGGTTAATACAATAAAATGGAAAAAACTTCACCATATATATATAATTAAATTAAAAAAAAATAAAAACAAAAAAAATATTTTTAATATAAATTCAATTTAATCATAAAAATCATAAAATTTATAGTTTATAATTGAAAAATTAAGTTTTTTTATTTTATTTTTCTAAAAAAATGAAATTAAAAGAAAATAAATCACTTTTAACATCAATTAAACTTAATCATAAAGTTTGTAGGTTTATAATTGAGTTTTTTTAATTTTATTCTTTTAATAAATCTGGGATTAAGATGATGATGATGATGATTAACGTCCACTAAGATCTAATTGGTTTATCGGACCTCAAGAGGCTAAGTGATTACTTGTGATTCTTTAGAATTTTGTTTGTGTGTTCGAAAAGCATTAAGAGAAGCTTTCAAAGATCACCATACTTTTGTTGAGTTAAGAGGTTAGGAAGGTTGGTAGTGTGATCAATATTTTGAAAATGATAAATCTATATTAATAATTGGCTAGTCATGAATTTCCCATACCGTTGGGCCTTGACCACAAGTTGGACTAGTAAAGACTCCATCCTTGTAGAATCGAAAATCTTGAATAACTTCGAATGCCACACTGACAGGGCGAACTAGACCTACAGCAGCTTTGAGTTCATCTTCTGCCCCCTGTACATCATTAGTCCAGCATAAAATTCATTTATTTCACCTTTCTATTAATTGGAATAGTTGCATATATCAACTAAATAGGCAGTTTCCAACAAAATGTAAAGCAAAGCTACATTCTGAGCAATGAATGGGAATAGTTGCCTATATCAACAAAATAGGCAGTTTCCAAGAAAATGTAAAGCAAAGCTATATTATGAGCAATGAGGCAAATATGATGAGGAAAACAGGAGTTACCAAACTTATGTTGACACTATCAGCAACCTTTACACCAATATTGTTTGCATCATATTTGCAAACACCATCTTGAGCTGTGTAAGGATAAGCTTCCTCAGTGTCAAGCCCTCCATTGTATTTAATATACTCAAATGCTTGGGATGGCAGACCACCATTGCAGCCAAAGTTGTTAAATGCTCCAGCACAGTCAATCAACTGCTGTTCAGATAGGATAACAGTCTTTCCTGTAGCCTGAGTATAGGCAGCCTCTAGTGCTCCAGTGGTGCTGCAATATTCAATCAAATTACCAGCATGATTTTGGTCAACCACGGTTCCAATCAAATTTGGATGTTTCTCAATCATTAAGTCAATTTACACAAGAAAATTAAATTGGAATTTGAGTATCTACCTGAATGTCCAGCAGGATCCACAATGACCTTGATTTTTAACAGGGCTCACTATGCCTTCTTCTCTCCAGTCTTTCTGTTAACACATGCCAATCAAACAAAAAAATCCAAAATAGCCCATAAATAATTTTAGGATTCTGCACATTACAATTCCCAAAGAAGGAAGAGGGAAGATTGATCAAATCATATAAGTCATGGTTGCAAGGGGTATCTAGGCACAAAAGCATTATATTAGGTGCACATATTTTTTGTTCATCAATGTGACAAAATTCCTTCATAGACCTATAGTTTTCCATAAGGTGAAATTATTTCAGAAAGAACTAGGTTGCCTGAAACTAGGCACAGACACAGCTCACACAGCTCATGGAAGGCAATAGACCATTCTATCCGCTGTAGACGATATCATCTATAGAAGCCCCTATTAAAACAAAACTGCATGCTTCTTTGCATATCCAAACAAAGTCAGCAACACAGATACACACATAAAGAAGGTTTGAAGACTTCCATTCCCTGCAATGAGTTTATTAAATATTTATATCATTAAGAGGATTGCTGTATTACCTTCTCAGGAAGCTGGGCATACGTCAACTTGTGATTACTTTTGGTAGCCGAGCAATCCTGTGAAGCACCCAAATGTTTTCCACGGAATTCCTTCCATGTCATGTCAGCAAACTCTGCACAACATTGTGCAATATACTTATCAGTCCAATCTTCATTTTAGTTTAGTGTAAGCAATATAGGCCTGGCTGAACCCAAAAAACAAAGCACCTATCTGGTTAATTGCCACCAATTTTTTAGACCATCACAAGATTTTGAAATTCAACCAAAGACAATTCTAAAACTAGGGGGAGGGGGTGATTTGATTTACGATTTGTTCCCAAAGTATAAGGAAGCTTCAAGCTGTTTCTTGACTCAATCAACTCCACGTTGTTCACAAAAGTATTGTATCTGTGCACAAGCTGGTGGACTGTATCGTAATTCTTGCCATGCCTGCAAGGATTGAAAGAAAAACATTACAAATTCTCGCTGGCTGCCATTTCCAATTGCTCTCTTAAATACCCACATGCATGATTATCATTAAAACAAAAGGGAGATCCAAGATCCGGTTCAGCAATGAAGACCATTTAAATCAATAACAGCAGAGACCTGCGAGCGAACTCCGCAAACTGTAGAGACTTGGGATGGGTTCCAAAAAGCTTAAAGAGATGAGGCTCCAGGTCCTGAATCTTATCAGTGACCATATCAATATACTCTGTTTCTTCGAAGGACCCTGCCGCTGATACAGTAATGGTCAGTGCTAACAAAGTGCTCAGAACAATGGCGAGGATGCGAGCCATGGAGGGCGGGATTGTTGGAATCTCTGTACAGAACAAATGCAAGAACTGTGGTGAAGAATGAATGCTGTGGCTACGTTTGGTTGGGAGCTATTGAACCCCTACGTTCTGTTTATATCGATGCCAAAAGAAGCCTTTTCATGTCGGGCATCGGATGATGCACGCAAGCTGTAGGGAACAAGCAAAACTAAGCTATTTCGTACAAGATTGGTTCAATATTACTTCTAATATACGATTCTTCAATTTGGAAACGTGTTTGGGGATTTGAATTTTGATGTCGTAATCACAACACCCAGATTTGATCGATTGGATAACCTCTTAAGTTTTAACGCATCTTTTAAATAAAAAACAAAACATTTTGGAGAAAATTGTTGCTCACCATAATTGAATTGATTATTTAAAAAATTAGCAAGCACCCATTTGAGAGCAATTTGTTGGGATAATGAAGAGAACCTTTCCCAATGAAAGGGATTTTAAAGCAATTGAGAAGATCTCTATGGTTTTTGAGAGTAATCAAGAGGCTAGGGTGATAAAAAGTGTTTCAAAATGGATACAAAATAAGACTCATTATGTGAAAATGCAAGTGCAAGTTAATTTAGTAATTAAAGAAGATTAAACAAATTATGAAAGACAATTTTATTGTAAAAGTGAATAAGGCAAAAGAAGAAAAAAAAAGAATTAAATTGTAAAAGAATTAAATAGGAAATAAAAGAGTGAGGAATGAGAAATGAAAGGTTATGTTTGTTGGTCTTCCCATTACCCAAACTCTTTCTATTTAGTTTTATGTCCAAATAGATTGAGTGTCCATTCGAAGTTGGTTTTCCCATGTGGTAAACATTCTATTTTTGTGTATGGGTTTCTCTATGTTGTGTTAAATGCTATGTTATTTCTATGTCTATGAGTTTTAATGGAATTGCTCTATATTTTAATAATTGTTTGTGTTGTTTAATCACTGAGAATTCTTTACTAGCTTTAGTTTTGAGGATTTCCAACAAAAGTTCCGAGAGAATTATCCCAACATCTCTTTATTCTCCTCCGTTCATTTATTTCTAAATAAAAAAATCTATCGTTGTTATTAAAGAGTTATTACACTATTGCAGAGGGTTTCTTCGAGAAGACACAATGTTTTCCTTGCTTGCCCATGGATGATAGAGGTCATTTCCCTGTTTCCCTTAAGATTGTACGCTACCTGTAGCCACTTTTGGAGCCATACACAATACCTATGTCCTCCCCAAGGTCGTACACATCTACTAGAGCTAAGTTAAAGGTTTTATGTTGATTGTACAAGTCGTACACGCCTTGTTTGGGTTGCTTCTTATTCCCTGGGGTCGCACCACTGGTTGCCTAGGGGTCTGAGTATATTTGGACGGTTGTTTAGCGATTTGGAAAGAGGAATTGATTTATATAAGGGATGATTATTGTTGGAAGTAGCGATCACTCTGGAGAACTCCCTTGTCGATTTGAAGCAACACATAAAAGAGTAGACTTGTTCAAGTTGATTCTAGTGAATATGAATCTCATCAACTTGCTCCTAGTCGATTAAAATAGAGGACTCCCCTTGCCTTGGCAAGGATGACCAACCAAGGAGGATATGAAAACTTAAAGGTAAACAAATTGAAGTTTAGGGAAGAAGAACAATTTCATGCCCAGAGAAATAAATCGACCCACTAGAGAAGGTTGTCTAAGAAATTGAATTGCTTAGATGAAATCAATTACCATTGTTAGGTATTCAACTTGGCTTTATTACCAATGTAGACTATCTCTGAACTCTAAATAGATTTTGACTTGTATGTTGGGATGGGAAGGAATTATGATGGAAGAGAAAATGATTTCGATTGAATGGATTCTTTGGCCTAGTGGTTCAACATAACACAATTATTTGGCAGAGGATGAAATGTCAAAGCTATTGTCAACACCCATTTAATCTTTGTGTCTACAAATTAGAATTTTCTAGCATGGAAGGCAATGTTGAGCACCAAGTCAAACATATTTAGTCCTTTGGGATTCTTTTAGTTCAAAATGCATACCAATGTTTGAAGTTCATTAGAGTAAAGAAAACAAGGAAAGACTAGTGCAAACTTCCACGTTTTCTAGTGAAATGGTGATGGGAGAAGAATTGTGAGCTAGAAACAATGAACAACTCAAAGGCTTTGTGGGAGCTACACTTACAATTTGAACTAGAATTATCATCCAAGAGATGAGATGCAAAGTCTAAGACAAAAGTAATTTGAGGTCATATAGACCAATGGAATTGCTTGGGAATGGTGTTGCAATCATGAATCTTGTTGCTTGTTTTGTTCTTCTGACATAAAGAGAGTTACAAAGAAATAGAGGGCATAACTGAATTTGTCTTGGTTTAATATCCTTCTAGTGAGGAGAAGATTTCCACTAGTTGATGACTAGAGAAACCATATATCTTTCTAGATTGTGCAAGAAAGGAGAGGTTTGTTTTGATTGCCACAAGAGATTGTTGAAGGACTAGAGTTTTCATAAGCAGAATGCATAGGTTTCACTAGACAACAGTGGGCTATTGGTTAGCATATTACAGAGGCCTTGTAGCCATTTAGAGGATGGAGGTCTATGCATAAAACAACCAAAAATTCAAGCTTTGGATCTAGCCAGCATACCATCCTCACATGTTTGTTGAAGGACAATGAATAGAGCGGTTTGTGGTTGGTTGTTTGCATATAGTTTAGACCCAAGAAAAACTCATTATGAAGTCTGGAATCTTTGTATAAGACCAAGAACATAGGTCAGATTTCATTTCTGAAAAGCATCCATATTGGTGAAGCAAGTGGGTTTTAAGTCCCTCGTTTACAAATCATATTGGTATCAAAGAAGATGAATCCTTGATCATGACATAGCTGTCAAAACTTTGAAGAGAGTGCAGAATCGACATGAGCAAAGAAAACAAATAACGGTTGGAAGACTTAAGGACCATCAATTCTTAGCTTCAAGAAGAGAACAAGAACTTGAAGGAACAGGTCCAGATGTTTAACCAGAGGATGGAAAAGATGGATAAGAACCTTGAGAGATCAACAAGACTACTACCAATGCTACAGAAGCAATTTGTTGAAAGCCAAGACTCTCTCACTATGGTTATGGCAGATTGAGACAAGAGTAGATTCCAACTTGTACACTTGGGATAAAAGGAAATCCAAATGGATAGCTATCAGGAGGACAATCTCACTTGAATGAAGACTCAACTGCAACAAGAGTTGGCAGAGAAGGAGGAGGCCTTGGAAAAGCTCCAAGCAACTATCCAAAAGCAAAAGGAATCAAGGTCGATTTCCATTGCCACTGCCAAATCCAACACCATGACTAAGACAACTCTAGTAAGATCACCTTCATTGGACATTTATTAAGAGCATTTTAGTGAATTTGAAAAGCATACCAGGGGCATTGGCTTGAAATTGTTAAGGAATATGGGATACGATGGACAAGGGTCAGGTAAGAGAAGACAAGGCATCCTAAGCCCCATTGTAGTTGCACTGAGGGTCAAGCATGAAGGCCTAGGTTTCTATGGTAGAGGGGAAAATCCCATGACCATGAAGACCATTTTTGTGAAGGAAAAATACATGACAGATTTGGCTTGCTCATCAAAAGAAAGAGCAACAATACATGAAAGTGGTAGCCCACTACCACCTTAGCCTTCATGTGGAAGATTGAAGAAGGGAAGTGGTGAGAAGAGATCGAAGACTTAGCATGTACCATCACTCAGAAGAAGCAACAATCAAATCATCCAAAAGAAGAAGAAGAAGAGCCATGGGTATGCATCAGGTAAGACATCCCTTGTTTGTCATTGTTGTAGGAAGAAAGGACATAACATTGCTAGCTATTGGTACTAAGATATATGCTTATTTTTCAAGAAGAAAAGGCCATCTTGAGGCATCTTTTTGGGTGAAGCAAGCCACACGCCACAAGCCTGAATATTTTTAGAGGAAGAAGGACAAGAAGTCTCCCCTAATACAACAACAAACTCAAAGGTACATGGAGAATAAAATCATGTCAAGCAATTCATGTAGTAGTGCCAAGAAATTTTTCCACCACTGCAAGTTGAGTGGTCATTGAGAAGTAAAGTGTTGGCAACTTCATCCAAAGCTTCCCAAAAACTACACAATCAAGAGAGGAGTGTGGAGAGTGAAGATTGAAGAAGATTAAGAGTTGTTTACACCTCTAGTCCCAGGAGTTGAAGCTATCCAAGGAGCTATAGAAACACATGAGGTCAATGCTACCAATGAGATGAATAATAGGTTGATGCCAAGGGAAGTCACGATCCAAATGTTGTTTTCAATATTGCATCAGAAGAACCCATTTTTGAAGATGTGCCAGAGATTAGTGCATGGAGGTCAATGACCTTGGAGGAGTTCTTGAGAAATCCATGGCGTGCTTGTAAGCATGTGTAGGAACCATAGAGTTGTTTCCATGGTGGGAAGAAACTGATCATATCATAAGAACACATACCACACTTCCCTTGTGGAATTGTTACGTGATTGCATAACATGATAGGGTTACACTAAACAAGAAGACCAATGTTCGAATTGGCTTCCTTTACTGCCAAGATGGATCGTCTCCAAGTTTGAGAGAGATGGGAATGAATGTTGATTGCAGAGTTAAGATATAGAGAGTTGGGAGCTAGTGAGAATACTTCTACATTGCGGGAACAAGCAAGATGGAAACTAGAGCTAGAGGCAAAGACAGAACCAAAGCCAGTAGCTAGAGCCATGAGCCAAAGACAAAGTGAGAGTTATATATATAGCCAAGAGCCATATTTAGAGCCATGTTCCAAAGAAGCAAACATAAGACACATCGATCCAAATTGGTTTCCTCTAAGATTTTGGAGACCAAAAATCCTCTCAATGGGGAGGTACGATATGAAATGGATCTGAACAAGCGAATGGTTGTGAGACTCGGTACCTAAAAGATAATTTGGAAATTAAATAAGGTTAGACAAACTATGAAAGATAATTCTGATGTAAAAATGAGTAAGTCGAGAGAGAGAGAGAGAGAGAGAGAGAATTAAATGGAAAAAAAATCAAATAGAAGAGAAAAGAATTGAGAATGGGAAATGAGAGGTCATGCATGTTGGACTTCCCATTAGCCAGTTTTCTCTATTTAGTTTTGTACTTTAACTCTCAAAGGGTATTTTGGCCAAGGATAGGAGGATGCATAGAGAGCCATGAATAGCAATGTAACTGGAGATTGTTGAAATAAATTGAGCACCCATTCGAAGTTGGTTTTCCCATTTGGGTTTCTAGGGTAAACATTGTGTCTTGGTGTATGGATTTCTTTGTGTTGTGTTAAATGCTATGTTATTTTTATGTCTATGAGTTTTAATGGAGATGCTCTATCTTTTAATGGATTTATGTGTTGTTTAATCACTGGGGATTCTTTACTAGCTTTATTTTTTAGGATTTTCAAAAGTTATAGTCTCCATGAGAAAGAGAACTATCCCAACAACTCTTTAATCTCCTTCGTTCATTCATTTATGAGTAAATAAATATATGGTTTCTATTACAAATCTATTGCACTATTGTAAAGGGTTTCTAATTTTATTTTTTCAAACTTATTGATTGTTGGAGAAGACACAATGTTTTCCTTACTTGCTCATGGATGATAGAGGTTGTTTCCTTGCTTCCTTGGAGATTGTACGCTCCATATATCCACTTTCAAAGCCATACATAGTACCTACGTCATCCCCAGGGTCCTACGCATCTACTGGAGCTAATTTATAGGTTGTAAGTTGGTCGTACATTCCTTTTTTGCACTACCTCTTACTCCATGGGGCCACACAACTGGTTTCCTAGGCATCTAAATATACTTGGACAATTGCTTAGCGGTTTGGAAAGAGGAATTGATTTGTATAAGGAATAATTTTTGTTGGAAGTAACAATCACTCTGGAGATCTCCCTTATTGATTTGATGTAGCAACAAAGGGAATTGACTTGTTCAAGTTCATTTCAACAAATATGAATCCCATCAACTTGTTCCTAGTCAATTAAAATAGAGGATTCCCCTTGCCTAGGCAAGGATGACCAAACAAGGAGGATTTGACAACCTGAAGGTAATAAAATCAAATTTTTGGGAAGAAGAACATTTCCATGCCTAGAAAAATAAATCGACCCAGTAGAAGAAGGTTTCTAAGAAACCGATTTATAGAGATAAAATAAATTACCATTGTTAGGTATTTGGATAAGTTGGTTTTAATACCAATGTAGACTATCTTCGAACTCTGAAGAGAATTCAACTTGCACGTTGGGATGGGAAGGAATTCCGACTGAAGAGAAAATGGTTCCAATTGAAGGGATTGTTTGGCCTAGCAATTCAACATAACACAATTCTTTGTCAGACGACGAAATGTCAAAGCTAATGTCAAAAATCATTTGATGTATGTGTCTACATATCATAGTTTTATAGCATGGAAGGCAATGTTGAGCACTGAGTCAATTGTGTTTAGTCTTTTGGATTTCTTTTAGTTAAAAACACAGACCAATGTTTGAAGTTCATTAGAGTAAATAAATCAAGTAAATACTAGTGTAGGATTCCAAATTTGCCAGTGAAATTTATTTACCAATGGGCAAGGATGAATATTGTATTGTTCATCAATTGGATTGAAGCTTGCTTATCTGGCCTCATTTGCAATCTTCATAAATGGCTTAACTTTCTACTTGTTTCACGCTTTTCGAGGTATTCATCAAGGATGCCATCTATCCCCTCTTTTCTTCTTGATTATTACTAAAGGTATTAATAGATTAACACACATTGAATGTCAAATGGCTAGTATCAAGGGTATTAAGATAGCTAAGAGGGTTCATATCACCCATTTGATGTTTGTGGATGACCTTCTTCTCTTCAATAATGTCTCCACCCTTGAAGCCCAGACCTATGCTAGGATACTTGATATTTTATACCTAGCCACGGTTATGGAGATAGACAAGTCAAAATATTTCATCTTGTTCAATCTTGTTCCTCATCTCCACTTAACTATGATACACAAGCTATCCTTTCTCCTTGCAATAATTTAATGATAATCTGGCCTACCTAGGCTTCGATCTTAATCCAAACAATTATAAAATTCAAGATTGGAGTTGGTTATGAAAAAATAAAGGTAGGAATATCCCATTGGACCCACAAATGGATATCAAGAGAAGGCCAAATTATATTGATTATGAGTGTGTTATTTGTCGTTCTTGTATATTAGCTCTCGTTGGCATCTCCTCCTAAATATATCCTCACCAAAATTAGGAATATATGTTTCTCCTACCTCTAAAAGGGAAACAAAGAAGAGGGAGGAAT
>ML798374.1:8275-110622 GCA_009831015.1 Picea engelmannii | reverse complement strand
TGCTACAGAAATGATTTTAACTTTTAAAACAAAATTAATGCATTACTACATGAATGATTCGAGTCACTTAAGTCTGTTGATCTATTGAATTTTCAATTGCAATGTCTTTTATAGTCTTTCAATCATTATATAGAATGAAGGTTTATGTAATAAATGAGATAATCTTATTCAGTAACAAATTTTGCACTAGTGTCCCCATAGTCTATGGAAAACAATATTCATTTCTTGTATTAAATGCTATGAAATAACAAATGACTGCAGATAAAATCACATGTGTTGCTTAAATAAAAAACTAACTAAAAATTTTGCAACGTATACCTTACACAAGGGGCCCTCTTGACTTGGATTACCTTGTAAAGGAGGCTACAGTTCTAGACTAAAACTTAGTATGCACAACAGATAGAAATAGATAGTCAATAGTATTTGTATTATGCTCAGAATTTGTGATGTCCCCTTCCTCTTGATCAAAGTAGAAGATGATTCAGTAACCTATACACATCTTGTAGGATATAGTCAATGGTAAAAAGGGAGTCACAGGGATTTTTTTAGTGTCACTTGGGTAGAAGATACTGTATTCATAAAGTGGCATTAAATAACAATTATGTGGCATTAAGTAACAATTAAAGGAGAAATAAGGTAAGGGTTTGATTTGGTCAAAAAGGTAAAGATCTAGAAGGCTTAGAGGAAGAATAAAAGGAGAGGTAGCCTCTCACTTTATCATTATGAATTGATATCATATTGGAGTGCTCTTGTAGCCAACGTTTTCGTTGGGGTTTTGGGAAAAACCCCTCCATTTCTAGCTTGGTTTCAGTGGTGAGATATCCACCCTAGATAAGCATAGGGGAAATCCATCCAGGGTTTTCCACTTGGGGTTTCATTGTTGATTTATTTTTAGTCCAGGTGTAATGATCCATATACTATTTATCTCTTTCCAGGTTACCCACAATTTGGGAGGAACAACGATTTGATTAGGAATTTATTGAAGTGGTCCTAAGGGGGGAGAGTCACCTTTCTCTGCATGTTCGTGGCAATTGGAGGTTGGATGGGTTTATTCATGGGCCAATTCCCTTCTTGGTTGAGATTGTGGGGATCTTGGAGAGGGAGCCATGAGATATGGAGAAGGCCACATGGCCTCTAGAGCATACCTGAGGATAAAAGGAGAGTCACGGGTCTCCTTACTGTCGTGTGAGGATTTGGAGAAGGCCATGGTCCCTAATATTGTGAAGTTGTGGGTTAGGAGGAGGGTAGAGACACCCTATTGTAGAGCCACAAAGTTCAGGAGGGTCGTGGGGGATTTATACAACACGAAGAGGTCCTTTGAGGGAAAGCTAAGTGCCTTAGACGCAATATCGAGGGTCTAGGGGAGGACAACCAGTAGCTGGGAGCACCTTAGAGCAGTTGACAACGGTTCTAGAGGAGGAAAAAACATCATTACCAGGTTTCCTTAATTATTTATGTTGAGCATACATTTCAGCTACCTAGAAGCCCTTAGTCTTGTAGGTGTAGGAGGATTTTGCAGTTGATATTATAAACATCATAGATCTTTGTATTTTTTTTTTCAAACCATAATAAGATGCCAAGATTTTCTTCTCTATGTTCTGTGTAATGGATGTATGTAACATGTTTAGCAATATACCTATTTGTTTGTAAGAGTTTTCGACATAATGGAAAGTGTTTGAAAAATTTACACAAAGAGAAACAAAAAATTTGGGACAACAAACATAATATTCCAACCTATTCTAGTTGGTCTATTACAGTGGTATCAGAGTTGGTGACATTGCAAGCCTGTTATCATACTAATGACTAAAAGGAGGGGATGTGGAGGAAAACCTTTGTCAGAGACATCAGAAGGAGAGGAGGTAGAAGGAAACATGGGAGACAACCAAGAGGGAGTTATGCTCCAAATATTAAATGACCTGGTCAAGGGACAAAATGAGGCATCATAGAGATAAGCAAAGACCGCTAAACTCCAACACCAGACCCTTGAGGTGCTCATACAGCTGGTGGGCCAACAAGGAAATATGTTTGGTGCAGGACAAGGTGGACCCAATAGATCCCATGGGGGTGATAGGATACATGCAAAGGGTAGCAATAACCATACCCCGGCTCAAAGAAGGAGCCTAAGGACCAATAGGCCCCTATTACCACAATTCTTGATAGGGAATCCTACAAGAGAACAGGAGCAACCCGATCAAGGGATTGATGTTAACTCCTCGTACAGGGAGTATGAGGTGTTAGATGAAGATATCCAGGAGAAATTGTCATGTCCAAACTTCTACAACCTCAAGTAGAGGAACAGACCTAGGGAGTGGAACAGAGTAGCACGAAAATAAAAAAACTTTGATCTCATGCGCAAGGTGGGTAGGTTGACTATCCCATCTTTTGATGGGTTTTCCAAAATCACAGCTAGAGCATGGGTGTAGAAGTAGGACACTTACCTCCAACTTAACCCAATGACCGAGGTAGAAGAAATTAAGTATTCCACCCTTCACTTGGAAGGAGAAGCTCATGAGTGGTGGTACCATGGGTTGGTGACATCAGGGCATGCTAACATCACTTCATATGTGGACTTCACTCAGATCTTGATGAACATCTTCGACAAGAAGGATCCTGAGATACACTTCAGGGAGTTGGCACAGTTGAGATAGATAGATACATCAGATGCATACATCACATATTTTTAGAGGATGGCAGTCATGGTGACAAACATTTCTCAGTAGCAGTTGGTGATGTTATTCACAGAGGGTCTAGTTGAGCCCCTAAGAGGATGTGCGAAGTCATTTAGGCCAACCACATTAAAGGATTCCATAATGAGAACTTAGGACATGAGGAACACAATCTCCAAGAAGGTACCAACAAAAACCCTCATTCCTCGAGGAGGTAAGGAGACGAAGTTTCCCCATAAGCCATGGAAATGGAAGGACAAGATGGATGAGGAGACTCAAAGAGAGATAAGGAGGAATAAAATTTGTTTTAGTTGCAAAGAACCATGGGAGTCGGGTCATCGATACATGGGAAAGTGGAAAGTACACTACATAGAGGTACTTTTCGATGAGGAGGATGATGGAGAGGATGAGGTAGTTCATGCACAGGATAGCGAAAAGAAAAGTGGTGATGCAGAACCATTACACCTTGAGGTTACAATGCAGGCGTAGTTGCAGGAAGGTGTCAAGAAAGTGACTATTGCCACACTTTCATGAGTTCCCAAATATTACACCTTCGAGATCATAGGAATTTTGCAAGGGTCGAGAGTTACAACACTGATTGATGGTGGGGCCACCCATAACTTCATTGATGCAACACTTTTCACTCAGAGACACATCCCTGTGGAGGATTTTGAGGGTTTGAATGTGGTAGTTGCAAATGGGTATAACATGACATGCACTCAGAGAATCAGGGGATTGAAGGTGACATTGGGAAACTATAGGTTGACCGATGACTTTTATGTGGTAGATTTGGATGGAAATCATATGGTATTAGGTGTCCAGTGGTTATACTCACTAGGAGAAATCCCCATGAACTATAAGGAGATGAGGATGGAGTTTAGAGACAAGGGAGACCAACGAGTTGTTCTGAGAGGTATGTCCACCAGAGTCTCCAGGATCATGTCAAATAAACATATGGAGGCCAATTTTAGACATGGGGGCATGGATTGCGCAGCAAAATGTTTGATCACCATGAAAAATTCATCACAAGACCATCAACAATATCATACGAACATACCAAAGCTACTTGGGAAACACAACAAAGTGTTCGGGCCACTGTCATTAGGAATATCGCTTGACAGGGGATTTGAGCATTTCATTGAGTTAGAGGAGGTTGTGAAGCCCATGATCAAAACACCATACATGCATCCGAAGAAGTTTAAGGACGAGATAGAGAAGGCCATACAAGAGTTATTGGAGATGGGACACATCAGGCCTAGCTCTAGTCCCTTCTCTTCTTCAGTGGTACTTGTGAAGAAGAAGGATGGAACAATGAGGATGTGCATCAACTACAATACATTGAAAAAGAAGACTATCGAGAACTGGTACCTGATACCCAAGATCGATGAATTACTAGATGAGTTACATGGGGCGGTGTACTTCTTGAAGATTGATCTTTGATCGAGATACCATCAGATCATGGTTAGAGAAGAGGACATCCATAAGACACCATTCAAATGTCACTACGGGAAATATGAGTTTATAGTCATGCCCTTCGGGTTGACTAATGCACCAGCCACCTTCTAGTCATGTATGAACCATATCTTCAACAAGCAGTTGAGGAAGTTCTTCCTGATGTTCTTTGATGATATATTGATCTACAACATGACTTGGGAGGAATATCTGAAGCATGTGGATGAGATTCTCATCATTATGGAGGAGGAGTCACTATTTTCCAAGGTGGAAAAGTGCGAGTTTGGGCTGAAAAAGATCCTTAAGATCCAAACTATTTTAGATTGGCCCACCTCCATATCACTTATGGATTTGTGTGGGTTCTTTGGGATTTGCAGCTATTATAGGCATTTTGTGAAAGGATTTTCATAGCTAGGTGTGCCATTGACAAACCTCACCAAGAAAGGATCATTCAGATGGTTAGAGGAAGCACAGGTAGAATTTGAAAAACTGAAGAAGGTGATGAGCAATTTCCTAGTGTTAGCACTCCTGGATTTCTCATAGCCATTTGTACTAGAGTGCGATGCATCTGGTGGGGGGGGTAAGAGAAGTGTTGATGTAGAATCAACACCCCATATATTTTGAGAGTAGGAAGTTGAGGGATCCAAAGAATCTCTATCCTATCTATGATAAGGATATGTTGGCCATCATGCATGCATTGTCAAAGTTCAGACAATACCTGGTGGGAGGACACTTTGGGTTAGGACTGACCACAAAAACTTCAGATACTTCTTGGAGCAGGGAGACCTGAACAAGAGGAAACACAAATGGGTGGGAAAGGTGTAGGCATATGATTTCGACATCGAATATGTAAAGGGAAAAAAGAACATAGTTTTTTATTTCCTTTCCAGGAGGCCTACAACCTTCTCCATGACATAAATCTCAACGGACTAGAAGTCCATTCTTTTGGTGGAGTACTCCAAGAATACCTTCTCTTGTGAGCTGATGGAGGGTATTATTCAGGATGAGAGGTAGAGGGTAGTGAATGACATCATCTACTACAAAGACGAGATCTATCTCGTCCCTGAGTCCACACTCAAGGATAAGATTTTGAGGGTGGTACATGACACACCACTGGCAGGGCACCCGAGGTATCTAAAGACCTACATGAAAGTAAGGGAGATATTCTCTTGGAAGGATCTCAAGGAGGATGTGCTTTGGTACATTAGAGAGTGCATGAATTGTCAACAGAACAAGTCAGAGCTTACACATCCTGCAGGGTTTCTTTAGCCATTGTCGATTCCCAAGAAGAAATGGGAAAGCATCTCCATGGATTTCATTACAGGGTTGTCGAAGGTATAGGGTAGGGACTGTATCTATGTGGTGGTAGACATGTTTACCAAATATGCACACTTATTTTCCATTCCCTCCAAGTATAACACATCTCAGGTAGAAGACGTATTCTTCAGGGAGGTGTTCATGCTTCATGGTCTTCCGAGATACATAGTCAGTGACCGTGACAACAGGTTTCTCAACACATTTTGGCAGGAGTTGTTAAGGCTAGCAGAGACAAAGTTGACACCTAGTACCAACTATCATCCTCAGAAAAATGGAATGACCGAGATTGTAAACAAGTGGATCGAGGGATACTTGTGAAACTATCTTTCAGGACAACAGAGGGCGTGGATGAAGTGGTTGCACCTTGGGGAGCACTACTATAATACCACTTATCACAAGTCCATAGGGATGATTCGTTTCAAGGCATTGTATGTCTATGATGCCCCATCATTTGTAGATTTGGCGTTTTGGGAGAGTATGGCCCCCAAGGCCGAAGATTGGTTGCAGGAGAGTGAGGACATATTGAAAGTCCTGGAGGAAAACTTGCAGGTCGCCCAGAATCAATAGAAGATGTATGCAGACAAGAACAAGGTGGATTGCATATTTGAGGTTGGGGATTTGGTCTTTCTCAGGTTGCAACCCTATAAACAGTATTCACTAAAGAAGAGTGGTGCAAAAAAATTGAAGCCTCGCTTCTATGGACTATACAGGGTGATCATAAGAGTTAGAGAGGTAGCATATGAGCTGGAGTTTCTCGAGGGTAGCAAGATCCACAACGTATTCCATGTATCTTTCCTGAAGAAAGCACTAGGACAACAGGTCACTCCCTCAACAGATCTTCCTCCACTAGATGAGGAAGGGCAGTTGATTATGACCCCAGAGAGGATTATTAATAGTAGAGAGAGGAGACTAAGGAGTAGAATCATTCGAGAGTACCTAGTCATGTGGAGAGGGTTTCCCATCGAGGATGCCACTTGGGAGAGAGAGTTGATACTGTAGCATCCTGATTTGGAGTTTCTTAGGGACAAGCAATCTCGAGAAGGGAGGAATGCGATGTCCCCTTCCTCTTGATCAAAGAAGAAGATGATTCAGTAGCCTATACGACTCATGTAGGCTATAGTCAATGGGAAAAGGGGAGTCACTGGGATTTTTTTAGTGTCACTTGGGTAAAAGATATTATCTTCATAAAGTGACATTAAATAAAATTAAATTGTTAATCACTTAAGCATTAAAAAATTATTTTTAATGCTTAAGTAACAATTAAAGGAGAAATAATGTAAGGGTTTGATTTGGTCAAAAAGGGAAAGATCAAGAAGGCTCAGAGGAAGAACAAAAGGAGAGGTAGCCTCTCACTTTATCAACATGAATTGATATCTTATTGGAGTGTTCTTGTAGCTAGCGTTTTCGTTGGGGTTTTGGGAAAAACCCTTCCTTTGCTAGTTTGGTTTTGGTGGTGAGATATCCACCCTAGCTAAGCATAGGGGAAATCCATCCAGTGTTTTCCACTTAGGGTTTCATTGGTGATTTGTTTTAATTCCAGGTGAAACAATCCATAGAATATTTATCTCTTTATAGGTTACCCACGGTTTGGGCGGAACAACGATTTGATTATGAGTTTCTTGAACTGTTCCTAAGGGGGCCAAGTCACCTTTCTCTATAGATCTATGGAAATTGGAGGATGTTTGAGTTTAGTCATGGGTTGATTCCTTTTTTGGTTGAGATCGTGGGGCTAGTGGAGAGGGAGCTGTGAGATATGGAGCAAGTCACTTGGCCTCTAGAGTAGACCCAAGCATAAAAGGAGAGGTATACATGCCCTAATATTGTGAAGTTGCGGGTTAGAAGGATGGCATAGACAGCCTATTGCAGAGCCACAAAGTGCAGGAGGGTTGTGGGGAATTCTACAACAAAATAACCAAAAACATAGTATGTGGAATTTGTAGATTCGATCTATCTTGATCGTGGCCTAATGAATTATTTAGATAATCCACACATAGATAATTTCATGATAGTGATGCATGAAATTCTTGTATATGATTTGTTGACTCGATCGTGGATGGATTAGACACCATTATTTTAGATACTCTACCACAATGCTCTTCGTTGACCTGGAGTTTGACTTTGCTTCCACATTGGCTTTGTTGACTACGAATCTTGGCTGATAGGTATGCAACCATCTCTTGAAGATTTAGAACCTCCTCCAAGTCATGGTTTTTCCCTTGAATGTACGTAACCTTGCAAAGCTACAAATTTTCTACAGGAATATGTAGTCACTACAAAATATGTGATTTTGTAGAAACTTGTTAATAAAATGGCTTTCAAACTAAATTTCATATAGAAAGGTAAAAAATATGCAAAAATAGACAAATTCACCTTGGATATCTCCTTGGTATACATATCTTGTAGATAGTGGAATAATTATGGAAAAAAGAGGTAATAATAGGGTATGAGATAGTTCAGAGGCATAGGTTTAAAAGGAATTTTATGAATGTAAGTGACAAAAAGAGTTAAAATCAAGGACCCAACAAACATGTCAGCATAGACTAGTGTGCTTCATCCAAGGGGAATTCAAACCAAGCACTTGCTTGCATGGAACTACCAAATGCACAACAACATTGGCGTCAACTGATTGAGTGAACCCATTGGACTAAAACCTTAGAATGCACACACACACACACACACACACACACACATATCCATCTTAAATTGGGATCTTTTAAGCATCAAGAGATTTGCATCTCAATTTCTTGTTGATCTCTCTCTATACTTAATAGACCTCGAGTTAAGATAAATCTGCATTGGTATGCATGTGTAGAGAAAAAGGAGGGAGGACTACCAGAGTTGGTGCTATTATTTTCACATAACTTAATGAGTGAGCATCTCCACCCCCTACCCTTCAATATGTATCATCACCTATATAATTATAAATTCATCGTTTTTCCTACCAAACATTACATTGCTCAAAAATTTAATGTTTTTGATTAAATACACATATTAGATGTAATGATAGAACACATATCTTATAATAAAAGGGATGGAGGTTGAATCTCAACAAGCAATTGAGGGGATGGTCATGAGGGGTGGGTCCAAGGTGAGGTAGGGAATTGATCGTTTAGCCTTTGACCTTAGATAAGCCTCTAACAAGTTGTAGTCATGAGGGGTGGGTCCAAGGTGAGATAAGGAATTGATCATTTAGCCTTTGACCTCAAATAAGCCTCTAACAAGTTGTAGTTGAATGTACAAATTATTAAGATTTCAATAGTAATTTAGTTTTGTCATGTAATTCATCTAGATGATAATTTAGTTTTATTGTGTAGTTAATTTAGAAGATGAGTAAGCATTCATAGAGCTTAACATAGATAATTCTATTCATTCTCAAGGATATTAATATTAACTATGAGATAAGTGAATTTCACAAATTTTGGTTACCTTACATGTTATTATCTCATGTGATGTGAAAGCATAAATAAATATTAATGTAGTTTTACTTGGATTAATATTGTTGTTTTTAAAATTAATTAATATTTATTTAATAATAATTTAGATTAAATAATCATTTTGATAAGTCAATTTATTAATCATTTTGATAATTCAATTTGGTATGAGCCAAGCATATTTTGTTTTTTAAGCAGGCACTAGTGCATTGTTTTTTTACCTTTTATTAAGAGGAAATTAATTTGGAAATCAGTGTAATTCAACCCAATATAATGGCCAAAAAACCGTAAATGATCGATGTAGAAATCTCAATCTATAATAAAAAAAAAATATAATCCTTAATATTACCTTAAGCATCACCAACTCATTATAATTTTCTTTTAATTATATAAAAACTATTATTTTATTTATATAAGCTAAACTATTATAAAACTAAGGAAGAACTAGTGTGACAATGGAACGAAATTCCAAGATCACCAACTCATTATAATTTTCTTTTAAATATATAAAAACTATTATTTTATTTGTATAAGCTAAACTATTACAAAACTTACGAAGAACTAATGTGACAATGGAACGGGACGGAATGATCTGGACGGAGAGTTTTGAAACCCTAGCACGCCAAAGAACCAGGCCCGTGTCTGTATGCTGAGTGCTCTGACGTCAAAGCACTGTCACCCGCCCTGCAGCTCTGCAGTTCTGACCCTCGCGAGATTCTTGCTCCACTCACAATGAGCATGGGAGAGGGGTAGAAACCCCCCTCGTACAGCGACATGGCTGCAAACGACAGATCTGGTACTCACGCTAAGCGGCCCGCCTTTGAGCCACCGGTGCATCTGAGGGAGCAGCTTTTTACCCAGGAAGAAAGTCTTGGCAAAGAAATGGAACTCGAACCCAGCACATCCCAACAGCAAGCTTCCAAAAATTGGCTGCCAGGTAAGTGTATTCCACAAATGGAAAAACCTCCTCTTTATCATATCAAATCAACAAGGGTAGGGGAACATACCCAGTTTATGATGGACCACTCACTAATAGGTAAATTCCTGGGGCTATGGCCTACCGAGAAAGACCTCACTCGCTGGATAAAGGACTGGTGGAACCCTAGAGGGGATTATGAGGTACAGCTTAGCTCTAAGGGCTTTTTCACAATTATCCTGTACAACCTAGAAGACAAGGATAGAATATTCGACAACGGACCATACTTCTACAACTCAGCAGGCTTATTTTTAAGGTTCTAGACTGATAGATTTAGTCCAGAGCAAGAGGACTTCTCAAGAGCCCCGGTCTGGATAAGGCTATACTCCTTGCCCCAGGAATTTTGGCTGGAAGAAATACTAATGGGTATAGGAAATACGGTGGGACAATACGTCAAAGCCTCAGAAGCCACGAAAATAAGGAAATACACTTCATATGCTCGTATCAGCATCTACATGGACATCTCGAAAGCTCTGCCGGGATCCATTACACTGGAATACCAGGACAAGGATTGGAACCAGACTATTGATTATGAACACATACCCTTCCGATGCAGGAAGTGCCACGAGCACGGTCACTTGTTCAGGGACTGCCCTTTGAACGCCTCAGCCCCTAAACTAGCTGAAGCCAAACAGAAGGACGGTTTTACCAACGTCACAGGAAGGTGAAAGAACACGCAAAAGAAACAAAACCAGAGCTCAGCCCCGAAGGCCTCTTCCAAGAATTCCTTTGAGACTCTCAACCAGGCTCAGAAAGAAGCGGAATTACAGGACCCCCTCCAAGCTTCAACACAGGCGAAAGGTAAAAGCACTGAAATACCACTTCCAGCTCATACAAAGGCAACCACTCAGTCAACACACTCCGGTAGGGATGAAGACACCAATATGCTTATTGATGAAACGGATCTGGCAGAGATAGACTTAGAAAAATTGGAGGAAGCCCTCAACCAAAGGGATCTGCAACATATTCCAGTAGAACAACTCAGGAAAGTGCACAAAGTGTTCACTGACTCCACGGCAGGATCCACAGCTAGGCTGGGCATCTCGTCAGATCCCAACCCTGAGCCCAAAAAATCCACCAAGGAAAGCAAGAGGCAAGGACGCAAACCAGCCCAGCAACTCATAAGGGAGGCAGGGCACTTAATGATCAACTCGAGCCAGATACAGAGGTTATCAGAGGGATATCTCCACACCCCCCCCCCACCATCCTCATGATGAAGACAATATCTTGGAACATTAGAGGTCTTAATGGAAGATCCAAGCAGAGGATCCTCCGGGAATGCATTAAGACAGAAAATCCAGATATATTAATATTGCAGGAAACCAAGTGTGCAGGACAGGAAGCGGAAAATATCTTTAGGAGTAGCTGGAGAGATGGGGAATTCTTTTATCAGGACTCCGTAGGCATGGCTAGAGGATTGGCTATCCTCTGGAACCCACAAACCATCACTCTGATTCACCCCTTCTCCACAAAAGACACCCTAACAGCTTACTTCAGAGTTACAGCCTCTTCCAAGGAAGGGGCCATCACTAATGTCTATGGCCCGCAATCTATCCAAGACAAGGAGAGCTTTATACAAAACCTCCACTATGTTCAAACCCTGCTACACACGCCGCACTGGATCATTGGAGGCGACTTCAATATGATCCTAACTCTGGAGGAGAAAACTGGAGGAACCAAGCGGTTGGAGCAGGACAGTGGTATGTTTAAAACCCTAATAGAGCAATTAAATATGGTTTACATGGAAACAAGGAATGGAATTTTTACCTGGTCCAATAAAAGAATAGGGCACCAGCATGTGGCCTGCAGGCTGGATCGCTTTCTAGTGACAGAAGCACTCCTTGAAAGCGACCAGGCATTGGAAGCAAACATCATTCCAAAATCAGGGTCGGACCACTGGCCCATAGTCTTTTGTCTGGACCCGGGATTCCCCACCAGGCCCAAGCCCTTCCGTTTTGAAAAGTTTTGGCTTACTCACCCAGACTTCAACCAGCTGGCACACACTTGGTGGGCCCAAGCTAAACCTGATCATGGCACTCATATGTACAAGCTCCAACAGCGTCTCAAGAACTTCAAAATACACATAAAGAAGTGGAACAAGTCTAACTTTGGAAACATCCTCCTCAGGAAAAGGGAAATTGAGGGCCAACTGGAAGAACTTCAACGAACATTCATAACAGGGAGCCGAACTCAGATCCTGGCAAAGGAAGAGGAAGGACTATTGATGGAGTTAGAAACCTGCAAAGAACAGGAAGAAATACTCTGGAGGCAAAAGTCCAGAGTCCAGTGGCTAAAAGAAGGGGAGCGCAATACAAAATTCTTCCATAGGGCGATGACGCACCGTAGATATATCAACTGCATCACCCAGCTGGAGGATGAGTAGGGAACCCCGATAAGAGATCACGATAAAATAGTGGAAGCACTCACCTCATTCTACCAAGATCTCCTCACAGAAACCAATACAAACAGGGAAGAAGCCATCCAAAAAGTCACTCGGAATATACCCAGGATGATCAGTTCTGAACAGAATATAGCACTGACACGGCCAATCACTCAGTCTGAAGTGGATTCAGCAGCAAAGGACATGCCTCCAGGTAAGGCTCCCGGCCTTGATGGATTCACAACGGACTTCTTCCACTACTGTTGGGACATGATCAAGGAAGATGTGTGGATGGCAGTAGAAGAATCCAGAACATCCGGCCAAGTTCTCTCCGCTTTAAATGCGACCTTTATTACCCTCATCCCCAAGGAGGAACGCGCCACGCATCCGAAGCATTTCAGACCAATCTCCCTCTGCAATGTCATTTATAAAATAATCACAAAAGTCATTGCTAATCGTCTCAAGCCGATCCTGCCGACTATCATCTCTAATGAACAATCGGGCTACGTGGAGGGCAGACAAATAATGGACAGCGTCATACTGGCCAATGAAGTCATCCACTCCCTAAAAAAAAGCAAAACACCAGGTATGCTCATCAAACTCGACCTCTCAAAAGCTTTTGATAGATTAAGTTGGCAGTATCTGAGGTCGGTTCTGGAATCCTTTGGCTTCTCCAATCACTGGGTTGACTGGATTCTTAAGCTCACCTCTTCTTCCTTCTTTTCAATCCTTGTTAATGGCACTCCCTCCCGACCTTTTCGCTCCTCCAGGGGCATCAGGCAAGGAGACCCCCTTTCCCCTTTTCTCTTTGTTATCATGGCGGAGGGCCTAGGACGCTATCTCAAAGCGGCGGTCCTGGATGGCTCACTCACTGGACTGCCACTTCACAACCTTCACCCAGCACCCTCACACAGCCAGTTTGTTGATGACACACTCCTCATGAATACCCCCACGGTCAGAGAAGCCACCAAGATCAACTCAATTCTCTCTGACTTCTCGGAAGCCTCTAGAATGCTGCTTAACCTGGACAAATCCAAACTCTATTTTTTTAATACACCTGCCACTGTCCAGGATCATCTCTCAGAGTTGCTTGGCATTGCTAGAAGCTCCCTCCCCTCCACTTACTTAGGCATTCCCTTAACTGGAGAGTCCGCGAAATCCATCTCTTGGGATAGCTTGCTTTTGTCCATCTCCAACATGCTGAATAATTGGACCTTCAGACCTTTGAACATTACTGCCAGACTAGTCCTGCTCAAGTCAGTTCTTCAAGCTTTGCCCACCTATCTTTTCACCGCTCTGGCTGCACCCACCTCGGTCATCAAGGCTATCAGGAGCCTTCAATGTAATTTCCTGTGGAAGGGAAGCCAAAACAATAGGAAATGGGCTCTGGTCGGATGGGACAAACTTTGCAAACCAAAAAAGCAAGGAGGGTTGGGAATCCGAGACCCGGGGAAGATGAACCAAGTCATGGGCGCCAAGATGTGGTGGATGTGGCTGCAACACCCGCAAGAACTATGGGCGAAGATGTGGAAGCAAAAGTATGCCCCGAACGCTCAATCCAACCAGTTAATAAGATTTAATGAACAGCTGGAAGGTTCCAACATTTGGAACACAGCCTGGCGAAATCGCCCCCTGATACAGCAACACGCCTTCTGGGAGATAAGAAATGGCGAGAGTGCACTCTTTTGACTGGACTCATGGCAACAACTACCCCCTCTCGATGATATGGAAAGCCTCCACACAGGCAAGCTAAAGCTACAGCAAAGCAGCTTCACAAAGGTCAAAGATTTATGGATTCCATCTCAAGAAAGACAACCCTGGAGGAAATGGAAAACCAGTAGAACAGAGCTACATCTTGTGGAGGAGATTGACCTGCTACCATGGAAGAAATGCATGCAGCACCGGAAAATTCCAAGTAAAGATGGACCGGATATTCTCAGATGGGGACACTCCACCTCTGGTATATTCTCGGTCAAAGAGGCTTACCATCTACAAGGAAATCCTCCAAGCCAGACCCCCGAAACAATCTGGAGCAGAGTCTGGCAGCCTTTTCTCTGGCCCAAGGTCTCCTTTTTTCTATGGCTCACAGCGCAGAACCACATCCTAACCTGGGACAACCTCCGCAAGAGGGGATTCACAGGCCCCTCAAGGTGCTCCCTTTGTCAGCAAAACAAGGAAACCTTGGAACACCTCCTCAACAGCTGCCATTACAGTCTGCAGATCTGGGACTGGGGAGCCCAAACCATGCGACGTTCCCAGCGGCATCAAGGTAGCATAAGGGACACTCTTGTAAACTGGGAAACAATATCCTTCCACAATCCAATTCTTCAGCGCATCTGGCAACTGCTCCCTAGATTCACGCTTTGGTCAATCTGGAAAGAAAGAAACAAGAGAATTTTCAACTCCAAACAGGCCCCCCCTACCACCACCTGGGTTAGGGTCAAACGGCTCATCCGTGAAACTATTCACAGCAAGTCCTGGACACAGGAAGACACACAATGTAGGCCTGAGGAAAATATCATTCTGGAAGGATGGAACTTGCAACTGCGCATGGAGCCACAGGGGAAGCACAAATTCGGGAAAGGCAACAGTCCCACGAACTGGACTCCACCCCCCCCTGATTTTTTCAAGCTCAACTTCGATGGGGCCTCCAGGGGAAATCCTGGACCTACTTGATTCGGAGTCGTCCTTCGGAATAATTTGGGCAAGATTATTCATACGATTGCTGGCTTTCTGGGTGAAAATACAAACAACTTGGCGGAGCTTACAAGCCTCGTAAGGGGCCTACAAACAGCGGTTCAACAGCGGTATCATCAGCTGGTCATTGAAGGAGACTCCCAAGTGATAATTCAGCTCATTTCCAAAATCCTTCACGGCAAACCCCCCTGGTGCATCTCCCCCAGCTGGAGACTCTCTGGTCTTCTGGAGGATTTTGGAGATCTCATCAACCCCAACCTCACCTTAATCCCCTCTCATGTTAAGCGAGAAGCCAACAAGGTTGCGGATCACCTGGAAAATACAGGGATTGATGTCAAAGCAGATCTCATATTTTGGCAGGCACACGTCTCTGAAGAAACGAGCCTATCCAGGCATTGCAAAGACCTTGCATGCAAAGACTTCCCAGCCCCGGATGGGGTGACACGCAGCTATAGGGAGACAGGTGGATCCGCACTCGGTCCAGGCATAAATGTCGACGGCCTCCACCCACGCGCATGACTTAACGATGGGGGACGGCCATCGCTGCAGTTTCGGGATGGAGGGACCTTTCCCTCGAGCGATAATGTATGATTTTAGTGTTTCAGTAATGGAAAAGGATAATTGCGAGAGGATGGCCTTGGCTCCTGTTCATTTCGTTTTCAATTCGCCCGGTAAGAGCAGGTCTGCACCTGCCGCGGCCTTGTTTATAACCCGGATGCTCTGGTGTGGTCTTGCATTCACGGCGCATTTGGCATTCTGGCATTCTGCTCTCTCGCTGCATTTCTTTCTGAATTTAACGAGACTGAGCTCGCTTGCCCATGATTCGTACCTGCAACCGCTCTTCTGCCTTCACCGGCAATTGCTTTGCGCCTTCTTCATGGCCCGAAAGAGAGGTAGACCTCACCGTGGCGCGGCCTGGGAGGCGCATAAGGCGTAGCGGCTTCGTAAGGAACAACTCGAATGGGCCTTGGCTCTTGCAACATCAATTCTTCGGAAGAGAGCCAGAGCAGAGAAACGGGCTCGGCTTGCCACCATTGCTGAGTCTGGAGCTGGCTGCAGCCGAGATGTCAAGGAGAAAGTGTCGGGAGCGAGGCAGGAAGTTGGTATTGAGGAGGAGTTTCCCCCCTGCATTGTGGAGGAAATCCCGTTTGTGGAGGACCTGGCGACTATGAAGTTCACCCGAGTGGCAACCAAGACGGAGGACTGGAAGCCCATTCCAACACTGGTTGATTACACCCCCGGATGTCTCGTGGAGGAAATACCCTGGCCTGGTGACGATAATTGCAGTTGCCATAATGCCTAGGTGAGAGAAGCGGGCACGAAGGTTGCAGAAGTTGTTGCGGAACAACGGATGTTAGATGCGGGTTCTGGAGTGGTGGTGGACGAGGGTGGCAGCGTGCATGGCTCACTCATCCGGGATGAACACCTAGCTCTCATTTTCGACCTCCGTGGACACTTGGCTGATCTGGAACATCGGGCCCTCTGCATGGGTCAGAGAATGGACATGTTCCTCGACGCATTTTTGAACGCACAGGCCAAGCGGAAATGCCCCCTCTGCGCGCAAGCTTTCGCCATCCCGGTTGGGACCACGCGACAGACTGGCGAGGATGACAGGTCACCAGGCACCTAGGTTTTTATGTTATCTTGGTTCTTAGTTTTTATGTTACTGTTTTATATGTACTTAGACCACAGACATCTGTCCTGGTTTCCTCCAGGCAGGACAGATGCCACTCCGTTTTTATGTTTTATAATGCTATTGCTACTCTCTCCCTATACTTGTTGGTTTCCGATAATCGGCAGCATTTCGGGTGATACCAGTCTTACTCTTTTGTATAACTCTGTAAAAGTTTTGTCTATCTAATATAGCAGGTTCCACTTTTTTATTTAAAAAAAAAAAATGTGACAATGGAACGGAATTCCAAGAATAAAATATGCTGCAGTTTTGGAAATAATAAAAAAGCTCATTCTATGAACTCTTTGACAAAACGTTTTTTTAATGATGTTTTTATTATATTTAACATTTTTTAATAGTATTTTTAAAGTGGTTTTAGCTTTTAACTACATTTTTTCAAGTTTTATTTATTTTTACCTAAGAAGCATATTTTAAAACCCTTTTTTACCCAGGAAGCATATTTTAAAATCTAACTTTATTATAGATGATGGAAGTTTTATTTTATTTTATTTAAGAAGTATATTTTAAAATCTAACTTTATTATAGATGATGGGTGGAGTATTCATTCATATGTTCTTGGAGTATCCACTCAAAACATTGAACTTTAAAAAAAAATTAATATTATAACTATGAAAATCTACATGCTTAAATCTAATTTTATTCTTAAACTAATTTTAAACCATAATTTTAATTAATATATAAATAATAAATAATAAATAAATATAATATAAATAAAAATTTAAAATTTAAAACAAACCCAAACATTTATCATCATATTAAAATAATAATTCTACTAAACTAATACTAATAATAAAAAATAAAAAACATTATAAACATAATATAAAAATGACACGTATTACATAATATAACAATGATTAAAACAAATTTAATATAAATATTTTTTAATTAAATTATAAAAATGATTTCAAAATATACTTATTTTGACTTTTTAATATGTAAAATAATAATTCTACTAAAGTAATATTAATAATTAAAGATAAAAAACACTTATAAACATATTTGAATAGAAATCGTTTTTATTTAAATTATAAAAATTATTTCAAAATATATTAACTTGACTTTTTAATAAACATGTAAAAAGTGTCTAAGTACATTTTAAAAGAATTTTTTAATTAAATTATAAAAATTATTTCAAAATATAATTAGTTTGACATTTTAATAAACATGTAGGAAAGTGTCTAGACATATTATTAGTTCTTGCCGTAGGCATAGAGGGACTATAGCGATCGATAAATCATTGACTTCATATTAGTTTGTCCTTTGACCACAAATATTTCCATATTATCTATTGTTGGAACCAGGGAACTGAAAACATCGATTTTTATATTAAAAAAAGTATCATATTTGTTATGATCTTATTGGACAAGGGATTGGAGGTCTTATTGTCGGCTTCGCTATTCCAAATGTTATATATGTTGGCATATCCAAAGTATTTGATCGTATATGGTCTTTTTGAATCATATATTTTGTTATGCATTCGTCGAAGGTAGATTAATGCTAGCATTAATCCAAATGTTTGGTTTAGCATTTTATGCTAGGTAAATTTATGGCAATGTTTGATATGGTGGCATATCCAAAGTTTGGTCTTCCAATACATTCTCTGGTGTTTGGACTATTGTTACAAAAAAATACAATAATTTTTTGGGGATACATCAAAGATCTGCCACATTGCATTTTATTGTTACATGTTTAGAGATCATTTATGATAGACTTAAATGTTCACCTAACAGGCTTGGTAGCGTTGAATGCTTACTTAACAGGCTTGTTACAATACATTTTTTTTCGTTTTTTAAATTTATATGTTTCAGCGGCATTGCTGGTTTACTGGTTCATGCTTGTTTTTTGCATCTCCATTGATTTCTTATTTGCATGTTATTGTTGTTCTTGCTTGCCTATTTGTGTTGTTGCAGTTTGCACGTTTCGGTTTTTGCAATCGTGATTGGAACTATGTCGACCTCAAACTATATTTCATCGTTGGCGATGATTTTTCCATGGATTATGTGTTACTATGGTTTCATAGTTATGAGAGTAGGTTTTGCTGTGTGAGCAATATAGTTGTTCTCTTCCTTTTGTTTTTCTCTTGTAAACTGCGTTTCTAGCTCAATTTAGCGGGTTGACGATTTTCCGGGTTTAGAAAATTTAAAACCATTTGTCGCTCCCCTCCATCCCTGCTACCTTCCGCCCTTCCCAATAGACATTAATTATGATTTCAAAAGTCAGAACTGACCAGACACGTACGAAAAAATGGGCTTTAATAACTGGAAAGGTCGAGGACATATCCCATTAAAATGAATAGACATGTGAATATTATTGGATCTGGTAATTTCTTTTGCCTCCATTTTGAATTTGCAAAAATAATTTTTTTCTTTTTTTTCTTGTTTGCGCTCTTTTAGTTTTCTTAAAAGCTTCAGCATAATCCACAAATGTGTCACCCATAGAGGCCTTCACGTCATGTCCCTCTTTAATATTGTTCATATCTTAGATGTGAAATTTGAGAATCTGCTCGGATATGGGAATTTTAATACGTGCTATTAGTCACTATTCAACGTAGATATTCGAAAAGATTGGCATTAACAAGCGAAAATATCGAGAACATCTGTCATTAAAACGAATTAACACAAAATCTATGGAAGATCATCCAACGTTGCTTTTAAATACTTATTGCCATTTCTATCTATCATCAAAGAGTTGCACGTTAGGGTGCCTTCATTCTAATATTCCTGGTCATGGACATGTAAGACAACTTAGAGATGCGATTGAGGCCCAGATGAAAGAAGAGAGACTGGTTTTATGTGACGTGAGCTTTGAGTAAAAAAAAAACTCAGTTATAGAAGAGAAAGTCAGAGAGGAGGAAAAAAAAAGAACAAGTATGTTCTAGTTGGTGTTCTCCCTGTGTTTGATGCTTTGGTTGGTTGTAAAGGTTGTCTGGAGATTTGTTTGTTGAACTTCTTTGTTTTCTTGCTGGGAGTTGTAATGGATTTTCAGGTTGAAGTATATAGCTTCTTCCAACAACACATATTTGGCAAGTGTATCGAATTCTGCAGATCCCACAAGATTTTTTCTTCCTCGAGGGCGATGCATTTACAGTGGCTTGAAGAATGGCCCGTCATGTTCGTAAATGACGCGAAATATTACTCTATTTGTGAATGCAACCAGAGACGGGTAACATAAACTGTATGGGTGGATAAAATGGCATATTATCGCTACAAAAGTTTTTGATGCGATCTGCAACATTTGATACACTTGCCAGACCCGTGGTGATGCACTTTCCAGATCTGTGCTACCCGAAGAAGTTATGTACCTCAACAAATTTTCATTTTTCAGCTGGGTTGGACGTTTCTTCCAATTTACTGTAATAAAGCAAAGAAGTTCAACATACAAATCTTCAGGCAGGATTTTTAACAAAACAGATGATCGAATATAGGGAGAATACCAGTGACAACATACTTGAATTTTTTTCCCCTTCCGTAGCTATGGTGACATAAAACGACTCCCTCCACTTTAAAATCGGCCTGAATCACATTTCTAAGTTGTCTTGGATGTCAAGGGTCAGGAACATTGCAAGGAAAGCACCTTGAACCCCAAGTTTTCGACGATAGAGGAAAATTACTACTTGACAAAGAATGGAATGTTGAATAACCAACGATTGCAAGAAGGCCATATCTGGAAGAGACAAGGTGTTAAAAAAACTGGGATAGATGTAGTTGGCATCACCGATTAAGTAGAAAACCCAAAATTAATATTGAATTCATTTTTTACGAATAAAGGGTATGAACGTGAAGAAAACTATCAAGAAGCTTCATCAATGTACATATTTTTTATTGGTCGGCGGCAGGCCAAATTGCAATCGTTGTGGCAAATAGCCTTAGTTTTATTTTGTAACCCATATTATTTGGATATAGAATAATTCCGCTTTATTTTTTAATAGTATTTTCCAATCTTTGGTATTTGTTTTAATTTTATTTTGTGTCTTCTTCGCTTGTGTCGTTAAACATGGACGACAAGATTTTCTTTCTATTGCCCACTACTTCAATTTAAATAAAGCCTTCTTTGTTCGTTGCTTACATTTTACATTTAAGAATAATTTTTCATAAGCCTTACTTATGTGGCGGCGGTCCTGTATTTAAAGAAATAAATTGGAGGAGCTGTCCTGTTTCGATTCTTCGGGTCCTGTAAATAGAATGAGTTAATGAGTTACAACAAGGAAACTTCTTCTATTTTATAATATCTGTGCATATATACTAATATCAGTACTATTGGAATAAATACAAAAACTTCCTCTTCTACAAAGCTTAAGCAATTATGTTTGTGTTTGCAGTATTAAAGAACTATGTTCCCTATTCCGTCATATACATCTTGCAGCCAAAGAGCTTCTGAGCTCTGCAATTTATGCTTTAACTATTGATAACTCACCAGGCATTCGAAAAGCTTCACATTAATAAAGGAACGACAGAAGTTGTCTTAATTACTTAAATCACACCAAATTTTGTTTACATTTAATTTAATTTAGATATTGATGTTTATGGAGAGTCGGTGTTTGCTCATGTCATTGCAAGAAATACAAGATGAATAGATGATAAGGAGTTTATCTCGTTGAAACCACAATGCGAATTCATGTTTCTTGTTGCGCTATGTACATCTTACACTCAAAATTTTCATGGTTTCAATGAAATTTGTGAACCGAAGATGTAACACCCTGTTTCTCCCAGTCTGTAAAAATAACTATATTGACGAAGAACTATGGCAAACTCAAAGGTGTGAATGTTTGATTTGATGGACCTTTGTATAAAAGGTCGATGAATGTAAATTATGTTATGAATATGTGTTGCATGACTGCTGGGAGGGGGATGTGCTAAAAGAGACCACGGTGGCTAATGAAGGATGGTGGAAGGGACCTAGAATGGTTGTGTTAACTTCCATCGAACCAGTACCATACTGGTTTTTACTTGCTCAAAGACCAAGGCAACTCTCTGACCCTGGAATGAATTTCCCATCATGATGGTAGGTGGGGAGGATCCTCAAGAGTTAATGAGGGGATGGGGTGAACCACCCATCCGTAAAGCTCTCAAACCTGACCACGGACATGGGAATTCACGCCACATGCAATCTTACAGATAAGGGAAAGAAAAGAAGTGTGGGAAGGGTAGAGAAAGGGAGCGCGCGCGACATGAATCGCAGAAGAGAACCGCAAAACCCTAGAACCACAGGGAGTTTTGAACACAAGAGAAGGAGAGTAAATTTCGTCCTCGATTTTTGTTTGTATCAGAAGAAGGAGAGTAACCTTCGTCCTTGACTTCCGTTGAGCTGGAAGTAAGAGACTGAATCTTAGAGCATTGTGGTCTAGCTCGGGGGTGACTAGTGGTAAATCCATTTTGAGTCACTGATCCTACGGTTGGGTGGAAATGAGCACCCCTCTCAACAGTTGCATCATGCCTTGTGGTTCTGATAAGTGTTTTATGCCTTATATTTTGAATTGAATATCACAGATGAATGTTTATACTTATATGCCATAGTTGATGTCTGTGTAAAGTAGTTAATTTCAAAGTATGCGTCCATCCCATTGAGAATAGACCCATCTGGTTGACCTTCGCAATATTCTAGGATGGCTCCTTGAGAGCACCTTTCCTCAGGAATCGCCTCATAACTTTGGAACCATACCGAGCCTTTACCCAAAAACCCAACTAAAATCATGGATAATTTCCCAAGAACCATCTGAAGGTTCATGCGATCCGGGTCTGGAAAACTTGTGCAAGAAAGAGTAGTTCTCTAAGGTTTCAGAGTCGTGGGAGTTTGAAGCTTCGAAAGGTTGAATTTCGTGACCCAAGTTCAGAAAGGATAGCGAATCCAATTATCGAAAGGGACTATCCCTTCGTTTGGTAGACAAACGGACAAGATCCTTTCAGAAATACCCCAGGTCTGTCAGGACCAATGGATCTAGAGGAGGAGCGCGGGCGTTAACGCCTCAACCCCTTCAGCCTTCGCAAGTAGCGATGGAATCGAGACCGTAGATCCCAGGATCCATTGAGAGCTATCTAGGCCCTTGATATTAACCCAAAGGTAAATGGGAGGATGGACTCATCATAGTCCTGAAAGTCTCGATTTAATCAGGACCATCCATTCAGTAGGGACACGTGGTAGTCGGGTGGCATTTCGCTAACTCGCGACTTGGAGTGGTCAAAGGGTAGGACCACACAAACTCACGATTCACGAATTCGTGATGTAATCATGGTCATTGATCCAGGAGTGATCTGGACTGTCCATTTAGCATGAATGAGTTTCGGCGTTTCGGTGTCCGGGAGACCAACGGGCAGAATCTCTCGGTTTCGCAAGTCGCGAAATCCCAACATACGAAACCCCGATGTGATCAGTGGTTCGGCCCTAGGTCACAGGACAGGGTCATGTGGTAGAAGGAGGAGGTAGGCGGTAGCAGTTGGCTAAGGGTCTAACTCGGGGATAGGTATTTAGGGACCCGAGAATTCGAAGAAATGAGAAGTCGAGGGACATGAAGTCCCGAAATCACGAAACATGAAATAACCTATGGTTGCAAGCCATGGTCACAATGTCGTGGTCGTATGGAGGAGGGTCACGTCGTGATCATAGGTGAGAGGGCTAGCATGCACTAGGCCCCTTAATTGCTTTCAGTACTAAAGGTGATCAAGAGGTTGGGATGCCTTGCATCGGGAGCCCCGATGTCGCGAAATGTGATGAGCCTTTTAAATTAAGCCTATGGTCCCGGGTCTCGATCACGAGGTGATGGATGAGGAATGAGCTAGCCTGCACTAAGCCCCTGTAGGAATTTGGGAATTCTATCCTTTGAGAAAAAGGCGAAAATTTTGTTATGTCGTCGTGGGTGTGTGACAAATTGGTATCAGAGAATGGTTACAACACTTAGCCTGCTTGGGCTCATGAACAAGTCGCGTAGAAACTCCGTTTGAAGTACTCTTAAAAAGAGTAACCCTCTATCTTAACCCCCTTTACCAAAATTCGAAGTTAAGAATGTTATTAAAAAAAATATTGAAATCCCTACTGTGTGTATGTATTTGAGAAATGTGAATTTATGTGCTGGTTATGAATGAATATAATGTTAGCTAACAACAAGTGTTTTGTCTACACACAAGCGAACGATCAACCGCGGGAAAACTGCAGACATATAGAATGGTGACGCACCACGAGGTGGGGGACGACTCCCACAATAGAGACGAAGATTCTGATGAAAGGAGGGTTGTAGATACCTCTCCGGATCTAGCTGAGACTGTGAGGAGTCTCATGGCCGAACTACAAAGTTGCAAGGCTGAAAATGAGAGGTTGATAAAAGAGCAAGAGAAGCAAATGAAAATTAATGCAGTCTTGCTGCAGAGTTTGTCCGACATACAAGTACAACTGTAGCATGGGCTTGACACCAACAACGAGGATCGACAGCAGACAAAGAAGAGTCTAAGTCCACCTGAGATACAGAAACATGGCCTTTTGAGTGGCTACACTGGGAAGAGAACCTCGCGGAAGGCCCACCCCAAAGATAGGGGACGAGCATCGAACGTTTCCTCTGGAAAGGAAACTGGCGACTCAGAGGGATCTTCTAGTAGCAGAATTAGTTCATATTCCCAAAGAAAACAGAAGAAGCGAAAGCATTCCAAAAGTCATAATCTCGAAGAATTCAAGAAGGCCAAACCACCCTCTTTCGACGGTGGGATAAAGAGAGGAGAGGAAGTGGAGGCCTGGCTACTTGGACTAAAGAAGTATTTTAGAGTCCATGACTTCTCGAAAAACTTGAAGGCCCGAGTAGCCACTTTCAACCTGAATGGAAATGCTTCCATTTGGTGGGAAGACCTTAAGAATGTAAAATGGATTCACAAAGAATACCTATCTTGGGAACGGTTTGAAAGATACTTCAGGAAGAAGTATCTGTCGAAAAAGTATTTCGACGAAAAGACTAAAGAATTCTATGAACTCAAGCTAGGGAAACTCACCGTAGAAGAATATGTCAACAGATTTCTTGAGCTGCTGAGGTACGTACCCTACATAAAAGCAGAAAAGGCAAAGGTGCAACAATTTATCAGTGGGCTACCTAAGGACTATCAGAACAGGATTGAGTTTGACGAGTCGAGGACCCTAGAAGACACTATCTGAAAGGAAAGATAATGTTATGAATAGTTTAGGATTCAGACAGAACTCTCGAAGGCTAGAAGAAGAAGAGTGGTTTGAGATTCCAGAAAAAGGGGTTTAAATCCCCAAGATTTAAAAACTATAAAAGGGATACAAGGATGAGCTTTCCTACCCGAAGTGTACACCAGCAAAATTTCCCCTCCCTGAGCGGAAATAAGACTTTTGGGTCAACCCCCAGAAAGACTGATAATCCAAAGAAAGAACACTTGAAATGTTGGGGTTGTGGAGAAGAACATCTACCGAGGGACTGCCCACACCGACAACAAACCAGTAGGAGAATTTACAACGTCCAAGAGGCTACCATCGTCAATGACGTGGCCAGGAGTATGCCGCAAATTTATGCAGCCGTGGATAATAAACAAGCTGACCACCAAGCTTCAATGGTGGAGATGGAAGGTATGATCACTAACCACCTAGTGTCTATTCTAATTGACCCTGGTTCAAATTTGATTTATATAGCCCCTCAGGCTGTTAATAAGTGTAAATTGTAGCCACATAAACATGCCAAACCATGGTTGGTACAGTTAGCCACTGGCACCAAAAGAAAGGTAGTGGAGGTCATACCAGCTTTCCAATTCACTATGGATGAATTCTCCACCCAAGCAACCCTTAACATACTACCCCTAGGATCGTATGACTTGTTGATTGGCATGGATTAGCTAGCCACATATAAAGCCAGAATGGACTATTAACATAAAACCTTAGAATGTGTAAGTGAAGAAGGAAGGAGGATAACCCTTCAAGGGATCCATAAACCTGTCTCGGTGAGACGAATATCAAACCTTCAAATGAGAAAGTATTGCATAAAAGGATGCCCACTATATGCGATACAGGTGTTGGAATCGGTTGAGGACGACAAACCAAGCCTCGAAGACCACCCCATACTAAGAGAATTTAGAGATGTGTTTCCAGAAGAGGTACCGAGTCTACCTCCGAGAAGGGACATTGACTTTTCGATAGAACTTGCACCAGGAGTGGTGCCGGTGTCTAGGACACCCTACAGGATGAGCACACCCGAGCTAGTTGAGCTTAAATTACAACTAAAAGAAATGATGGACAAAGGCTATATCCGGCCCAGCGTGTCTCCATGGGGAGAACCAGTCCTGTTTGTGAAAAAGAAAAATGGTACCCTCCGACTGTGCATAGATTATAGACAACTCAATAAGGTAACCATAAAGAACAAGTACCCCTTACCCCAGATCGATGACTTGTTCGATCAATTGGGAGGTGCTTCCATCTTTTCCAAGGTTGACTTTAGATCTGGATACCATCAAGTCCGAATTAAGGGTGAAGACATCCACAAAACCTCCTTCAGAATGAGATATGGTCACTACGAGTTTGTGGTAGTACCATTTGGATTAACCAATGTCCCTTCCACTTTTATGTGCTTGATGAACAATGTGCTCAGCAAATTCCTATAAAAATTTGTATTGGTTTTTATTGACGATATATTAATCTACTCCAAGAATAGAGAGGAACATGAGGAACATCTTAGACTTGTGCTTCAAGTGCTAAGAGAACATCAGCTCTATTCCAATTTTAGCAAGTGTGATTTCTTCCATAATCAAATAATTACTTGGGCCATGTCATATCTAAAGAAGGGGTAGCAGTATACCCTGACAAGATCAGGTCTATCATGGAATGGCCTACCCCAAAGGACGTTTCAGACATCAGATCCTTTATGGGCTTAGCGGGATACTATAGGAGATTTATAAAAGGATTCTCCAAGATTGGTTGTCCAATCATTGCCCTCTAGAAGAAGGGAGTTAAATTCCTTTGGACCCCAAAATGTGAAGAAAGGTTTCAGACCCTAAAGCACCTACTGACCCATACACCTGTGTTGAAGATCATCGATCTCGAAACTGACTTCCTTGTGTGCACTGATGCCTGCAAGGAAGGGCTCGGAGGAGTACTTATGCAAGAAGGAAGTGTAGTCTGCTATGAATCCCGAAAATTGAATGAGCACGAAGTCAACTATGTGACCCATGATCTAGAACTGGCCGCCATAGTGCACGCCTTGAAAATGTGGAGGCATTACCTCCTGGGTAGGAAATTTGCACTTATGACAGACCACTATGGATTGCGACACCTGTTTGACCAACCAAAACTCAATGCTAGACAAGCTAGGTGGATGGCCCTTATTAGCGAGTTTGATTTTGAAATCAAACATATCAAGGGAAAGGAAAATAAGGTGGTCGATGCCCTTATCAGAAGTATGAAAACAATTCATCTTGAAACAGTGAGCACCTGCGAGACCAACGTTAGGGAAAGAGTCAAGAATGCACAAGAAATAGATGCGTTCTTCCAGACCATGACCTCATACCTGGAGAAAGAACTTGGAGGGCTAAAGTACAAAGGCTACCAGATGTTAGATGGAGGCCTACTAACTTATAGAAACAGATTGTATATTCCAAACTGTGATGACTTGAAGAGGTTCATAATGGATGAACTACATAAAAGACCATATAATGGTCACCCAGGATACCAGAAGATGATCGCGGTCACCAGGAAACAATTCTATTGGCCTGGATTGAAGAAAGACATAGCTGAGTATTTAGCCAAATGTATAGAATGCCAACAGGTTAAAGCAGAACATCAGCACCCAACAGGATTATTACAACCTCTACCAATCCCGGAATGGAAATGGGAGACCATCTCCATGGATTTCATCACCGGATTACCAACATCGGCCAGGCAGAATGACGCCATCATGGTAGTGGTGGATAAATTGAGCAAATTCGCTCATTTTATCCCCGTCAAATCGACTTGCAAGGCAATAGACATCGCCAAAATATTCATGAAGAAGATATTTAGACTACATGGCATGCCTAAGGAGATCGTTTCTGACAGAGACACAAAATTTACCTCAAACTTTTGGAAATCCTTGATGGCTAGTCTGGGGACCAAATTATTGTTCAACACAACCTATCATCCTCAAACCGATGGACAGACAGAAAGAGTGAACCAAATATTAGAATACATGCTAAGGATGCATGTAATGCATCAACCTAAAAAGTGGGAAGATTACCTTCCACTGGTGGAATTTTCCTACAACAACGGCTACCAAGAATCACTAAAGATGAGCCCTTTTGAAGTCCTCTATGGTAGGCCGTGCAACACTCCAGTCAGTTGGACTAATCCCATAAACATAATTACTATTGGACTCGACATGTTGAAAGAAATGGAACAACAAGTGATTCAGATAAAGCAAAATCTGAAAGTCGCCTAGAACAGACAGAAAAGTTATGCCGACAAAAAGAGAACCCCTAGAGAATTCAAGACGAGAGACCACGTATATCTCAGAGTTAGGCCTAGGAAGAGTTCCCTGAGGATGGGAGCTTGTTCCAAGTTGGCACCTCGGTATTGTGGACCCTTTGAAGTTCTAGATAGAGTGGGGCTTGTAGCCTATAGGCTAGCACTTCCTCCCATAGTAAAAGCACATAATGTTTTCCATGTTTCATTGTTGAAGAAATATTTACATGATTATAATCATATAATTGACTGGTATGTGATCCAGGTGGAATCGAAGGGAGAATTCTTGCCAGAACCTTTATGCATACTGGACAGAAAGGAAACCCCACTCAGGAACCGAACCATTGCATAGGTTAAGGTGTAGTGGAAACATTTTGGCCCCGATGAGGCTACGTGGGAAATGGAAGATGCCATGAAACATGCATATCCATTTTTTTTTTACTTCTATACATACATGTCATAATTGATAGATAGAACATTGAGGATGATGTTCCTTTAAGGGGGAGGGAATTGTAACACCCTGTTTCCCCCAGTTTGTAAAAATAACTATATTGACGAAGAACTATGGCAAACTCAAAGGTGTGAATGTTTGATTTGATGGACCTTTGTATAAAAGGTCGATGAATGTAAATTATTTTATGAATATGTGTTGCATGACTGTTGGGAGGGGCATGTGCTAAAAGAGACCATGATGGATAATGAAGGGTGGTGGAAGGAACCTGGAATGGCTGCGTTAACTTCCACTGAACCAATACCATACTGGTTTTTACTTTCTCAAAGACCAAGGAAACTCTCTTACCCTGGAATGAATTTCTCGTCAGGATGGTAGGTGGGGAGGCTCCTCAAGAGTTAATGAGGGGATGGGGCGAACCACCCATCTGTAAAGCTCTCAGACCTGACCACAGATGGGGGAATTCACGCCACACACAATCTGGCAGAGAAGGGCAAGAAAAGAAGTGTGGGAAGGGTAGATAAAGGGAGCGCGCGTGACAGGGATCGCAGAAGAGAACCGCAAAAACCTGGAACCACATGGAGTTTTGAACACAGGAGAAGGAGAGTAACTTTCGTCCTCAATTTTTGTCTGTATCAGGAGAAGGAGAGTAACCTTCGTCCTTGACTTTTGTTGAGCTAGAAGTAAGAGATTGAATCTTAGAGCATCGTGGTCTAGCTCGGGCGTGGCTAGTGGTAAATCCATTTGGAGTCACTGAGCCTACGATTGGGTGGAAATGAGCACCCCTCTTAGCAGTTGCATCATGCCTTGTGGTTTTGATAAGTTTTTTATGCCTTATATTTTGAATTGAATATCATGGATGAATTTTTATACTTATATTCCATAGTTGATGTATGTGTAAATTAGTTAATTTCAAAGTATGTGTCCATCCCATTGAGAATAGACCCTTCTAGTTGACCTTCACAATATTCTAGGATGGCTCCTCGAGAGCACCTTTCCCCGGGAATCGCCTCATAACTTTGGAACCATACCGAGCCTTTACCCAGAAACCTGACTAAAATCAGGGATAATTGCCCAAGAACCATCTGAAGGTTCATGTGATTCAGGTCTGGAAAACCTGTGCAAGAAAGAGTAGTTCTCTAAGGTTTCGAGTCGTGGGAGTCTGAAGCTCCGAAAGGTTGAATTTTGTGACCCAATTTTATAAAGGATAGCGAATCCAATTATTGAAAGGGAGTATCCCTTCATTTGGTAGATGAACGAACAAGATCCTTTCAGAAATACCCCAGGTCTGTCAGGACCAATGGATCTAGAGGAGGAGCACGGACGTTAACGCTCCGACCCCTTCACCCTTCGCAAGTAGCAATGGAACCGGGACCGTAGATCCCAGGATCCATCGGGAGATATCTAGGTCGTCGATCTTAACCCAAAGGTATATGGGAGGATGGACTCATCATAGTCCTGGAAGTCCTGATTTAATCAGGACCATCCATTCAGCAGGGACACATGGCAGTCGGGTGGCATTTCACTAACTCGCGACTTAGAGTGGTCAAAGGGTAAGACCGCACAAACTCATGATTCACGAATTCATGATGTAATCGTGGTTTTGGATCCAAGAGTGATCTGGACTATCGATTTAGTGTGAATGAGTTTCATCATTTCGGCGTCCGGGAGACCAAAGGGCAGAATCTCTCGGTTTCACAAGTTACGAAATCCCGGCATACGAAACCCCGACGCGCTCAGGGGGTCGGTCCTTGGTCACAGGAAATGGTCGTGTGGTAGAAGGAGGAGGCAGGCGCTAGTAGTTGGCTAAGGGTCTAACTCGGGGATCGGTATTTCAGAACCCAAGAATTTGAAGAAATGAGAAGTCGAGGGACGTGAAGTCCCGAAATCGCAAAATGCGAAATAACCTATGGTTGTAGGTCGTGGTCACAGCGTTGTGTTCATGTGAAGGAGGGTCACATTGTGATCATAGGTGAGAGGGATATCACGCGCTAGGCCCCTTAATCTCTTTCGGAATTGAAGGAGATGAAGAGGTTGGGACGCCTTGCATCGGGAACCCCGATGTCGCGAAATGCGACGAGCCTTTTAAACTAAGCCTATGGTCGCGGGTCTTGATCATGAGGTGGAGGATGAGGAATGAGATAGCCTGCGCTAGGCCCCTGTAGGAATTTGGGAATTTTTTCCTTTGAGAAAAAGGCAAAAAATTTGTTATGCTGTCGTGCGTGTGTGACAGAAGAGCATCCTACAAATTGGGAGATTCTTTGCATTTGAAACAAAAACAATACATTAATATATATTAGTATGAATACTATTCAGATAAATATGAAAACTTACTCCATTAATACATATTAGCATGAATACTATTGAAATAGATATCAAACCTTTCTCTTGACCAATACTTAGCCAGTTATCTGGCCACCAGGGTCCGGGTTCACTGTACCCAACACCTATGTCCCTTGTTCCTTCATATACATATTGCAGCCAAAGAACTTAAGTGATCTACAGTTTATGCTTTTACTAGTGAGAACCCAGCATGGGTTCGAAAACATTGCCATTAATAAATGGACAAAAAAGGTTTTTCGACTGTCAGATACTTATCCCTTTTTCCCTTTTCCTTTTCCCGTTCATTATGGATTTTTGGTTTTATACTTAGTCGTATTTTTATTATGGGCGCTTGTAGGGTTCACGGGCTAGCATATCTTCATTTCCATATGTATCTTCACATGACGAATCTAACTGACCGTTGTTCTTTTGCACACCTAGGCAATTTTATGGCCGTGGTTGCCAGGTTGGCACATACGAACTGGCCTTTTCTTCTTCCCGCTCATTATCTCTTTATGGATATATACTTAGTCGCCTTTCTATGGTATCCGGTTCCAGAGTTGGCGGGATGACATGTCTTCATCTCCATCTATATCCTCACACGATGGATCTGGTCGACGACTGTTTCTTTCCATACTTAGCCAATTTTATGGATGTCGTTGCGGGGTCGACGCTTACGAACCCGACTATTTGTCATTTCGTTATATACATCTTGCACTCAAAACATCCGCGATCTACAATTCCACCACTGGTTCCTCGTATACATTAACTTCGTTCAAAGTATTTATTGCTGCTTTCCATCCCCAACAACTTCACATCCTTCTTGATATACATCAACAATGCTCTTATTGGTGACAACTGGACATAGTGGTACGAAACATAGTTCCATGATTTTCAATTTATGCCTTAACTAGTGAGAACTCTGCAGGGGTTCGAAAAAATTTGCATTAGTAATCAAACACTAGATGTTCTTCTGCGAGATACTTATTCCTTTTTCCCTTGTCTTGTTCCCCTGTATTATTGCTTTCTAGTTATATACTTAGTCGCGTTTCTATGATCACAGGTTCCAACGTTGGCGTGCTGACATATCTTCATCTCCATCTATATCCTCGCATGGCGAATTGGACCGCTCGCTGTTCCTTTTCATACTTAGTGAATTTTATGCCCGCGGTTGCCGAGTTGGCGCAATTGAATTCTGCTGCTTTTTGTTTCGTGATATACATCTTCCACTCAAAATTTGCGTGATCTACAATTCCACTGTGGACTCCTTCATCCCTTTTCCATTTTTTTTCTTCCCGTGTATTATGGGACTATAAATTATGGACATGATATTTTATAGAGCATGTACGGATTGCGCATGCCATACCTAGCCACATTTTGGATTGCGAGTTCTCGGGCGGGCAGACTCAAAATTGGGGCTCCATTGTTCCGTGCCCTGCAAATAGCACCCAGAATTTCGTGATATACAAATTTACAAGCAGACCTGCGGACTGGCTGACTGAACATTGCATTTCTATTGTTCTGTGTTCTCCAAACAACGCTCTGAGTTCCACAATATACAAATTGAAACACGGAGTCCAGAGCTGGCGGGCTAGAGATTTCCATTTCTTACGGATGGAAATCCTTGTCAAGTATCTAACAGTATCTAAAAAAATATTCTCAATACTGAATTATCTATTAGTGGTGACAACTGGACAGAGAGGTACAAAACAGTTGGCATCACACCCTCCACAATATACAAATTGACTACATATTATGTATTCAAATGTTCAGAGCGATACAATTGGAACCTCGGGGCTTCGCATCTTCTGCAGAGAATTTGTCAGCCTGTTTTGCATCTTCCTGTTGTCGGGTTCACGAAATGTCCAACTCTTGGATACTGTTTTGGGTTGGCACCAAGCTTCGTTCTACCACGGTTCACAAATGTTTCAAAGTATCTATTTTTGCCTTCCATCTTCACTAACTTCCTCTCATTCCTAATATAGATTGGTTGTGGTCTTACTAGTGACAACTGAACACAATGGTATGAAATAGTTGGCATCTGATCCTTCACAATATACAAATTGACTACTGGGTTCACATCTTCTACTCAAAATTTCTGTGATCTACAATTCCATCGCGGACTCCTTAGTCCTTTTTCCCTTTTCTTCTTCCCGTGTATTATGACTCTCTGGTTATATACTTAGTCACCTTTCTATCATCGTGGGTTCCAGCGTTGGCGGGCTGACATATCTTTATCTCCATCTATATAATCACACGACGAAGCCGACCGACCGTTGTTGCTTTCCATACTTAGCCAGGTAAATGCTAAACATGCCTATGAAGTCCAAATGTTGGAGGATGTAGTGGAAGATCCAGTTTTCTGGTATACTTATCTCTGGAGTTGGCAGTTACCCTTAAAAGTCAAACTCTTTGTGTGGTTATTGCTTGAACATAGAATTCTCACTTGGGAGAATTTGGCCAAAAGAGGTTTTATTGGGCCTAGCAGATGTGTTCTTTGGGAGAATAATGAGGAAAATGTAGGTAAACTCTTTGTGAATTGTAGTTTTACCAAAGATATTTGGTATACAATACATAAGGATTTAAAACTAGAGAGTGTTTGGGAAGGAGGGCAGATTGTTGAATGCTTACAGAACTGGAAAAGGAAGAAGGATAATAGGATAGAAATGCCTTGCTTTATCTGTTGGTAGGTTTGGAAACATAGGAATTTGGCTATGTTTGAAGATCGACCTCTAAATAGGGACAAAGTTTGTAATAGTATTATTCAGGATTTGGGAGAAACAAAAGTAGTTTACTCTACTAAGGATAGCAATATTGAAAGACCACCTTTACTTAATTGGGATCTGGCTGTGGGTTTTTTTGATGGTGCTTCACAAGAGCGAGGTGTTAAATATGGGGTGGGAGCTGTATTAAAATGTCCAGTGCTGGGTACTTACATAATTAAGATAAATTGTGGCAGTGGTACTAATACCATGGCTGAAATATTAGCTTTGTGGTGCATAATTTATTTTGCTTGCTATAAAAAGGTAACAAGGCTGCAACTGGTAGGTGATTCAAAGGTTATTATAGACTGGTTTACAATGAAAATAATCTACAGGTGGTCTCCCTACAACCATGGATGACAAAAATTAGAGTGATGAGCAGGAGCTTTCTACAACTAAAAGTACAACATATATACAGAAGATATAACAATGAAGCAAATCAGTTTTCAAAAGCAACACTATTACTTGAGGAGGATGGTATACACTATGCAGTGGTTACTGAAGGGCATACAAAAAACTTTGATAGATTAGATATCAGTTACATTACATAGATACAAGGGTAAAGAACTGGTATTTTTTTGGACTATGTATTGAATATGTAATTTTTGAGGCTATAGATTATAAAGCATACTTCTAGCTTTTCTGCTGTAATATGTATTTATGAACATATGTGACTGCACTATAGTATCAAAGGACATGATAGATCTGATCCTTTTTTACAGTTATTGTATCAGAACAATTATATTTTCTAATACAAGTCTTTTGCTTATTGAAAAAAAATAGGTAATAAGGTAATCAGGATTATCACCCTTGGTTTATAACCTAAAACTAAAAAATCAAAGTTCCAAACATAAGAAGCCTTGATTTAAATGTAATTTGATTTTATAATAAATTTTGTGTTTTTTTTTCTTTTACTTTAGCTGTACATAAAATCAAATAAATAAAATAGATAATGTGTAGAAATGAATGTAAAACTCTTTAAAACTGAAATTTATAGTAGTAACAATAATAAAAAGAAATTTGTAGATATAAGCATATCAAAAAATTAAATGTTGGAGAAATAAGAGCTAACAATGAAGGAAAATATGTAATGATCCTTTATAAATAGCCAGACAACAAATTAAGTTAGTGCTTTACAAATCTCTACAAAGACTTGGACTAGAGAAGTCCTTAGAAGCCTTGGATGTAAAAAATAATCATACAAAGGCAACTAAGTGCCATAGAAGGAAAATGAAATCCTATAGTCAAACTCGAACCACCTCAACCGATGTGAAGCACACAATTATAATTTTGAAAAATGTGTCACGTATTAGCACTGAACATGTTTCAGAACTTCTAATATGTGCAAACAAATGCAGAAAAATAAATAACCTTAAGGGAGAGACCAAGACCACGGGATCAGTGTCAATCTGCCTTTCTTTGTCACTTTTCAAGCAAATCATTGATATCAACAAAGCAGTTTAACTCAGAGAAAAATTAGAATGGTGAAAGATGATCACTAGCAAAAGCTCTCAAAGCTTTAGCATACCTCTTATGTGATGTAATGTTGATCCCTTCAGTGATCTCCTCCTTTCCTTTTGTATCTTCCTTAAAAAATTATTTAGTTCAAGTGTCTAATATAAATCAATAGTTATTTTACGTGAGTGAAAGAGTAATTATAAGTCAATGAAGTAGTTAATAAGAGGGAATGGTATCATGTATAATATTTATAAAAGGTACGCAAGGGTCCCACTAAACTCTTATAAGGAAAGACAACTTATATCATTTAACCATTCCAAATAAACTTTATGAAATGAATAATCATGCACCATATGCAATCATAATCTGAGCTAAAGAATATATATATATATATATATATATATATATATTACCACCTTGTCTCTCCAAAAATTGCTAATATAAAACAAAATGTTTTTAGTAGCCAAAATTTGAGAATGTCAAACCAAGTCAAAGTTTTATCCACATCATTGTAATTGTGGTCAGCATAAATCATTAGTACTGAGATATCTTAGACAACATGTCTAAGTGATAAATTTCCCTTTTCTCCTCTCCTTGTAACTCCTTTGTACTTGTCTTAGAGTGGATATAAGTGGGCTTTGAGGTTTCAGAGCTTGTAGATTCTTTCATAGGATTTTTCCCTTTTTCATCTGCAGGTAGCTTTGAGGAAGAGGAATTCATATCAATGTAAGGTTGATTCTGAGAAAAAGAATTAATAGAGGAGCAATAGAAGCAACAACAAATTCAGGTTGAGGGTGATTTTCATGCATGCTAGGTCATTTTGCATTCCCTAAAATAGGTTTGTTCTAGTTTCTTTCCCATCCATCAGTAGTTGGATCAAATTGTGGATGTAGAGGGATGTCAACAATACTAAAATGTGGTTGCAAAGGTACATTTACAAGTCTCAAAGGTTTAGGAAAGTCTTGTTGTCTACCCAAGAAAATGTATCCAATATGTGCCAAATGATTGAACTCATCAAAATTAGCATCAAAGTGGACAAATAACCTAATTATTTTATTCCTTCCTTCTTGCCCAAAATCATTTGTCCTTCTCCCTTGTCCTCTCTGGGATCCCCTTGATCCATGACTGAAAAATCTCATCTAGAATCATAAAACATCCATTAAATTCATGATAACTATCAATTGCATACAAATTGAAGTAAAAATTTGACAAAATTCTGGTTGCATAATACAATGCCCCAATTTAACAGTGAACTCTTTTTTTCTTTTTTTTTCTTCACCGAAAAAACTCTACTCACAATCTCTTATCTTTTCTTTTTTATGAAAATATAATAAGGCTAAGTATATGGAGCGTTTTTTTCAATGAACCCAGATTGAGGTCAAGGGTTTGGCCTAAAAACTGATTCAATATATGGAATAGGGTATAATAGTTCATAAGGCAAAGGGATTTTGTTTTTAAATAACATCTCTGCAATCACAAGAATATGCAAATGAGATACTTATATATAATGGTCAAACAAAGGAGAATTCCTTTTTCATTTTTAAAATGAATATGCCACGGTGAAATATCAAATTCGTAAAAGGGAAAGATCATAAAATTTATAAGGAACAGAGATACGCAACCATACATTCATGTTTTCAGTGTATTTCTTGTCAGTCCTCGTGAATGGAAAATATAACAAGTTATCAGCTGAACTATATGTGACATTACCCAAATGTAACTAGGATGAAAGACTAAATGGCAATGAGGAAGGGAAACAACTCATACATAACCATTATAAATCATTTAACAATAAATAATGTGTTACTGAACTATTTTCTTCATCAACACTAGTAAACTGCTACATACCATGATTTATGAAAGAAGTAACTTTCTCTCAAACTCATGGCACCGAAACCTATCTTTATATGCCCACAATTATGCTATATTGTGACTGAGTTGGTTTGAATTTTTTGTTGCAAACTCCAAACCCTAACAATTCTCAAACAAACAAAATGAGCTATAATTTTAATGTTCCATCACCTTAACTCCAAGAAAAACACTTCCATGCATCGATATTCACGTCACCTAAAGTTATTGTCACTACCAATACACATTCAATGTGAACATCCATTCCAAATATAAAACGTATATCAACTAGTACGAATATCATGTGAACAACTATCAATTATTTTCCTTTAAACGTTACAAAATTATCCATACATGACTCCCAAAGTTTTAATACTTGCTTTTAAAATTATCCATACATATGACTCAAAAAATGAAACTTGTGTACCTCACAATGTGCCACAAACACATAACTGAATAACCACACACAACATTTAAGTCCTCATAACCACACACAACATTTAAGTCCTCATAACCACACACAACATTTAAATCCTCATACTGCACTATTCCAACACATTTTGGATGTATATTTCTAAAAGTGAAAGTTTGATTACACCCCATGATGCAAAATGGTACATCCAGTATGCACCTCTAATAGTCTTATGTAGAGAAAAGGTATTTTCATATTAAGATCCATAAGATTTCATTTATACCTACAAATGCAATGCAAGGACATGAGAACATAGATAGAATTCTAGAAGCCATAATTTTTGTTCAAAATCACTATTAACCACATTATTTGAATCATCAATAGTTAGATTAGATAGCCTTTGAGGCCTATTAAAAGTAGCACTTGAAGAGATATTGTGAGTCGTTAGATAAGTGAGTCAAATCCTGACATTTTATAATTCTATTATGGTAACCGATATCATTGTCACGAGACTCATGTTGCAGATTAAAACAAACACCACTTGCCGAGGGATATATGACAAGTCTCCATAGAGAATATGAGATGGAACTTTTCCAAAATTGGACACTCATATTGCATAAATATATATTTAGAAAACTATGTTTAAAATCTGTCACCACCTATTTAAAATTGCCACACATCCTCTTCAAAACACTAGAGGAGCTTATAATATAGAAGAAAAACTAAGGTCTTTAAAAATGCCTCAATTTCTTTTCAAATAAGTCAAATTTATAGAAAATTCTAGGCATTCCCTTGTTATTTGCAAAGATCTAGAGGGAAACAAGATTGAAATAATAGAGGGAAATGAGATTGTTCTCCAACCGGACTTCTAACAGAACTTCCTGGTAACACACAAAATCGATACAGAAATAGGGAGATCACATTATTCAAGTGTAGACTCATGATAAACCTCTCCGGAAATACATTATGCAGAATAAAGAAATCATATAGTCCAATGCTCAATATTTATATCTTCCCAATTCTTTCATTAAAGGAATGTGATATAGTGCCTATGTTTTCTTGGACTATTGAAGCTTTGGTACCAAATATGATTGGGTGAATTAGTGTAAACATGCAATCCATGCATTGTATTCGGGACTAATATTATGAAACCATTGTAAAATTTTCCAGAAAAAAGGAAATCAGATCATCAAAGTCATGGTAGTTGCAAGTGAAATTAAAAAAAAAAAGGAAATTCTCAATTATGAGTTGTTTCTTGATGGAATGTTCATGTGACAGACCTCCCATTGCTACTTGAAGCAATTTCCCATTTATTGACAGATTCTGTAAACAATATATATAAAGAAATAACATAAACATTGATAATAACTTATCTATTTGAATTATGTAGACTAGAAAATCATCTAAGATTGAGCGATTTCCACCCAACCGTAGGTAATCCATTGTGGACACCACCCCCTAGTCGATCTATGATACCATTAGGGCCAAGAAGGGAAAGAAGGATTCTGAATTCAAACTAAACAGGTTCAAACCAATTAATTTTCACTCCTAAGTTTCTTGAGGATAGAGCAGCTCGTAGGCACCCACATTACCTGCCTCACACACCACAAGGATTAATTCCTTCTATGATACATAGCCCCTCAAAAATACCTCCCTTGAGTTCTCTTTAGTGGGAACAAAAAGGTCTAGGCTGATATCTCAAAACTTTTGTGGAATTTCCTTGATTTCTTGGCTCTTTTACCAAGTTTAATGGCTCATTTTCATGGTTGGTTTGTTCTATATCAGAATACCTCTATTTTTTTGTTGTCCGATGTATCTAAAAAAAATTCTCCCTCCCTTTCTCTTAGGCCTATCTCCCCCATTCAAATTTTTCATGCATGAATTATAGCAAGATAATCTCAACACAACTTCTTCTAGTTCCAAGAATGTAGGGAAGACAACTTGCTAATTTTTAGGAAGTGATGGCCTAGATTTGGGGATTTGTTTCCTCCACTCTTCTTAACCTCTTTTAACTTTGAAAACTTAGATTTTGAAAAAATGAAGATTCAATGTGACATAAGGTATATGTTTCTAGCTAACATAAATCCCATAAGCCCCCCTCACATTTCCCCTCTTGTGGTATCATATCCCCTTTAGGCACTCATGCTCCACCAACCTTGGTCATTTTATTAATTTTAAATAAAAAGTATTCAAGAGGGTCAACCATGGATATTACAGTTGATAAATTAAGTAATAACACTTTAAGAGTAAAATTATAAATTGGGAAAAATCATAGATATAGACAATACAAAAAAAAAGTTGTTCTATCAACAAACTTAGCTCTTAAAGCTACAATCCTTGATGTTGAAATCATCAAAGAAGGTTCAGAAGCATAACAAGTTGAAAAACTCAAAAGGAAATCGCAACAGTCCAAAAGGAATTGGGAGTTCCTAAAACCATTATTCAGTGAAATTTTCAAAGATCACGGAGTTACAAGAACAAGTTGATAAGAGAAATGCACTACTAAAATTTTATTATTCTAGTTTAATTGAAAAAGATAAGAATGTAGCCGAAATAAATCAAAATATTGCAAAATTTGAGAAAATGAAGAATTGTATTTTTGGAGTTACATGCTGTGGAAAATATGGTTTGTGGCTAGTCCTGAAACTAGTCTAAAACAGGTGTTTTGGGTAAAAACGTCATAACTTCTTCATAATAGATCCAAATTCAGTAAGACCAAATGTATTGGTTAGAGTATAGTCTATAGTATTCTTTTCACAATTTTAAGATCCATAAAACAAATATTCCGTGCGGGGCACGCTCTACAAGTTCGCTCTCTAGAATAAATAAGAATTGAACAAGGTATGCCATTTTTGCTATAACTCATTTTTTGAGAGGTTCCAAGTAGTGAAATCTAGAGGAATTGCATAAAAGAAACTGAAGAACAATGTGTACCATTTTTATATCTTTATTCATTACAGGTACATAGTTATGATTATCGCAAGTTAGGGTTTTTGACTAATCCAAAATTAGTCTTGTGAGACAAAAGTAAAGTTTGATGAAAATGCTAGTTTCTTGTTGTTAAGGTTAAGGAAGGTTTGCAGGTATGTGATCATATACACCAGTTCTGTTACAGAGTTACATATCATATTTGGATGATGAAATTGATGAGGACTTTTGGTTGAGGTACATGTTGGGTACATGGTTGAGACAAGTAGTTGATGAGTTGGCACATACATGAGGTGTATATTTGATGATGTTGGTACATCTTGATGAGTCATAGTTGATGAGTAGTTCATGCATGATTGGTACATACTTGGTACATGGTTGGAGGCACTTGTTAGTAGTATTGTTGAGACATGGTTTATGGATGATGTAGCATACTTGTCTTGGTATATTATTAGAAGCACATATTGACCTTGATGATGATTATGAGTTGTTGTGTTATGCTTGGTTGCAATACATCTTGGTGATATTTTGCATATGGTTGAGAGTTGTCTTGGTGATTGATATTGGTGAGTAGATCTGATTTGGTTGATAATATTGATGAGACAGGTTATTGTGATAGGTTGTTTGGACAGGTTATTTGTACAATTTTGGTGCATGGTTGATGCACTTGTTTATGGTACAAGTTGAGGTACAGGTTGATGTATGGTACATGTTGGCACATGTTATTGGTACATGTTGTTACAGGTTGTTTGGTACGTGTTGATTGGTACATGTTTACATAAGTATATCTCACAGTGATAGTGTGACAATGGTTCCATCATTCTACTTCTATGTCAAGACGGTTGGATGAGGCAAGGATACGTGGTTGTAGCCACCTTCCGGTTGTAGCTGAAGAACATAGGGGGTTGTAGCCTCTTTCTAGTTGTAGACAAATAATTGAGAAGTTGGATCTTCCCTCAGGTTGTAGCCTGAGAAACTAGGGGGTTGTAGCCAGAGAATTGGGGAATTGGAGCTTCCCTCAGGTTGTAGCTTGAGAAACTAGGGGGTTGGAGCCTCCTTCCAGTTGCATCTGAAAAACAAAGGAAGTTGGTGCTTCCAATGAATGTAATTCTTAAAGACATATAAGAAAAAACATTATGTGGTTTTCTCTCGCTTTGGGTTTCCATGTAAAAACATTGGTTTACTGTGTATGTGTATGATTTATCATTTGTTCATTGTTTATTTACTCTGCAACTATTGGATGATAATGCTACATTGATATAACACTTGCATTTTATGGTTAAAAATGATTGTATTGCTCTATTACTGATTCATCGCCCCTATTAGTAATCCAACATATTATTATTGGAGACACGTGGACAGTTATTTAAAAGACACATGGCAGTATATGAATGGTTGATTCATCAATGACTGGGCATGATATGTACGACAACAGGATTCCAAAATTATTATTTTATTCGACAATTTTCCAAGGGCCGAATCCTCCAAGCTCCATAATTTCTTCTCTTCTCGTGTTTCTTGCTAAGTTATCAAACACTTAGTATTATATATCATGAATACTATAATATCTCAATGCATGTGGGATAGAATTTTAAACCAAAAAGTTGAATTTTATGAAGGGAAACACGAAAATCAATCCAAGGGCTAAGATTTTCCCATCAACTTTGATCAACGATGACTGAGTGTTGATCTTGCGGAGGCCATAACTTGAGATCTGGGTGTTGGAATAGTGAAAAATTTATACTGTTGGGAAGGTATTTCTATGTAGAAGATGTTGGTATAGGTTTCAAATGTTGAAAGTTGATAAATTTTTGTTAGAAATTAAAATATCAGTCAACTCCATTTTTAATGGGCTTGCATGACAACTCAACTTCACGAGCTCATATCTTGAGATCCGAGCGACGAATTTGGGAACATTTTATATAGTTGGAAATATGATATGGTGAAGAACACATAGGAAGTGGTTTTAGTGGATACAAATTTGGTTTTGACTTCCAGAAAATTAAATTACAGTCGTCCTCTTTTGATGGAAAATTAATCAAATTTTAAAAAATAAAAGTTTAATTAAAAACTTTTATTAAAAAAAGAGAGTGACCCACTTTCAATATACTTTTATTAATGATGTGAATTCATTAATGAGGAATTAATGAGCCATTTATTAAAGGGATTATTTCAATAAGTAACTTGTACATGAATTTCTTGAAGGGAGAAACCCTAACTACTCAAGTAGTTAGAAAATCTCTTCTTAAAAAGGGAAGAGAGGCTTCATCAAAGGGGCCAATATTCAGTATTGTCAGAGGGGTGGGGAAGAATATCAGAGGAATAATAAGTTACATCCATGGATACACAATCAATCTTTTGATCAAAAGAAAAAAATCTCCATCTTCTCCATTTTTTTTTTATATATTCTTCTACACCACTTCTCATAGTTTTTTGCTCGAATCTCAAAGTTGGGCACAAGGTTGAGTTGTTGAGTGTTCTTATTATATTCTTCTAAGATCTTTTATTATATGATCATGGAGTATTTTCAGCCACCTATATGACCGCCAAATATTTTTTAATGAAGAACATATTTCATAAATAAAAATCCACAAAAAATTGCTTCGGGGTTGATCTCGACTGTGCTTTGTAACCTTGTTTTCAGAATATAAATTATTTGAGGTTGACCTATCAAATTATCTTTTGATCTTGATTGCAATAATTTGTTAAAATTATTTGAGATGATCAAATCATTCTCTCCTATGAAGAAGATATCGATGTATTTATATATTGTTAAGAATATTGTGTATAATGTTGATCACAATTTAATTATGATGTTGAATCCCTCCAATATTTTCTTTTGCTGCACATAAAGATTGTACTCGGGTTATTGAAGAACCATTTTATTTCATAATCCTAAGCAATAAATATTTAGGGTTTGCTTCCTAGAACTCTCCTTATCCAAGATATCACAGATATATATATATTAGTCTAAGAGGAGTGCCACCTCTCTAAAAACAAAGGGGGACTAATGTCCTCGTGAGGTTTTCGTTTCGGTCCTGACGGATTCAAACATCAATAGTAGTAAAGCTTGGTAAATAAATAAGTGAAATGTTCAATGAGGGGTTAGCAGATTCTCTAAGAAATGTAAACAAGTGAATTGTTCGATGGGATGTTAGCATATGATATTGGCATATGCGATAAGAAATGTGAAATTTTTGTAGGAAACGATGGACACGAATCAATGCGAAGTGTTTGCACGTCTGCACATGCACATTGTCACATAGAAAATACCTAGTCCAATAGTTGTCGATTTTTATGAAAAATATAATATTGTTATGCATATGCATATGCCTAGAAAAATGTGTTTTTACATATATACATATATTAAAGCTTGCCATCTCCATATTTAATATTGTGCATATATTTAAGCTTGTCATATTTCAGAAGATTCTTGCATATAAAAATGTTAAGTCATAAATTGTAAATATTAAAGCTTGCCATGTATGTATTCAATATTGTGCATATATTAAAGATTGTCATATTTGAGAATATGCTTGCATATAATTTTTTCAAGTCATATACGTTGTATATTACTTATGGGTTTGAGAAAAAATTTCCAATCGCATGCAACACCCTTCAAATTGGAATATGGTCTACATTTGGGGCACACCAAAACTATTATTTAAAATAATATGACTAATATTGAAATAAATATATGAAACATTATGATCTATGAATCCTGGGATCATACTTCTTTTGTAGCAGGGAACCCTCCCTGAACACTAGCTCGTTGATCACCCTTCCATGGCCGCAGTTGTAACATCCCCTTTATAATCCCTAGTTTAATTAATTCTTATGTGGATATAATATGTGGCTACGACTAAACAATGTAATATGCGAATTGTATTTCAATATTTTAATAATAAAATCATGTGATTCCAGTTGATAAAGGGGACATGGAAAAGATATGGGGGCCGAATTAATCCACGAAGAGGGAAGTTTTTAGGATAATGGCCAAGAGGGGGGTCAAAGGAGGAATTTCCCATGTATATTAATTAAACCCATTTTCCTGAACTTAAGTATTGTATATGAACCTTCCCATTTATGATTGAGTGTTCCCAAAGCCAATCATTGAATACATGTAAGAGGGTGGGTGTGAGTGGTCAAATCCCAAAGTTATTGTGCACATGGGGATTGAGTGCAATCAACTTGGGAAGAGTGTGAGTCAATAAAGGAAATCCATAAGAGAGGAAATTAGTGTGGTTTGGGACAACAATTGGTAGCAATCAAGTTTGTGCATGGGAAGAAAGGAAGGAAGAAAGAGAGAGAGATTGGAGAGGGTGCAACTGTGGAGGGTGAACTCTAGAGCGTAACAAGAGAGAATTAGAGTTGGAGAACTAAAGATACAGGTTGTCAGGACTAAAGAGTGAACTCCTATGTGAGTTGCACTAAAACAACAAGTGTTTTCTGTTGGTTTGTTGACAGTTTTCCTAGAAGCAAGTTCCCTTGAGTTCCCAACTCAGTTATTCTAGTTACCTCTTCCAGAGAGACCCTGATAAATGAATGGAACATTCCTTGGGTTAACCCAGATAAACAAATGGTACATCCCTTCAGTTATCCCTGATAAGTGGATGGTACATCCCTTAGGTTATCCCTGATAAAAGAATGGTGCATTCCTTGAGATGGGCAGGTTAGGAGGAAAAGAGTTGGTAGAAAAGTCAGGATAACTGAAGTAGAATATCAGTTGGGTTATGAGTTTTATGAGTTGTGAGTGGACTATGAGAGACCACCCTCTTTTGTGGATTACTAGCCTCAACTTGGGGGTGACTGGATTTTGAGATTTTGAACACTCAGTCTATGGTTGGGTGGAACATCCGTCCCAAACAGCTGGTTGCACGATTCTTTTTTAAAGATTATTATTTTATCTTGTTGTTGAGTTATTCACATGTGTTATTGGTGTGCATGAACTCTGCGTAAATGAGAATGAATTATATTCTATTGTAATGAGTGGTTTAGTTTCATTTCATGTTGATTATTAGTATTCTTTAGATGCATCTGTTTTACAGTTATGGACAATTGCTAAATCTATTTTAGATTTGTAGCTGTAAGCTATAGGAAATTGACTAACAGTAAAATAATTACTTTAGTTAGCAAAATTTTCATTTTTATGTGTATTTCGCATCATAAGGTTCCTCGGTTGGGCTAGGGAATCACTACATTATGGTATCAGAGTCGTAATAAAGAGATTTTTATGTGGCATGGCCCAACTTGGGTGTTGGGTACGTTACAATAGTAAAGGGGGTGCAAACCCCCTCATACAACAAGGTTGTAGCCAATGAGCCACCAGGAGCAGCATGCACAAGACCCCATTTTGAGCCACTACCTCACCTTCAGGAGTAGATCCTCCAAGTGGAGCAAGGGAGTGACAAAGAAATGGAAACAGAGGTAAACACCTCCCATCCAAAAGTGACTCGTATGTGGGAGCCAGGGAAATGCATCCCACAATCTAACATAACACCAAGATATGTAATTATCTCAATCCGAGTAGGAGAGCATACCTAGTTTATGAAGGAACACACCCTAATAGGGAAATTCCTAGGTTTATGGCTCTCAGAGTGAGATTTGATCAAATGGATCAAAACATGGTGGAACCTTAAGGGGAATTACGAACTTCATTTAGGGTCCAAGGGATTCTTCATAGTTATCTTCACAAAACTTGAGGATAAGGATCGTATCTTTGAAAGTGGGCCATATTTATTCAACTCAGTAGGGTTGTACCTGAGATTCTGGATTGATCGCTTCAACCCCAAAAACGATTATTTCTCCTTTGCGCCAGTTTGGATCCAACTCTATTCCTTACCACATGAGTTATAGCTGGAAGAGATCTTAAAAAGAATTGGAAACACCCTTGGAAGATATGTCAAATCCTCAGAGGCAACGTGGAAAATAAGTTATACCTCATATGCTCACATTTGTGTCAATATGAACATTTCCAAAGATTTACCAAGCTCTCTAATCCTCAAATTCCAAGATGAAGAATGGATCTAGATAACAAACTATGAGCATATCCCCTTCTGATGCCGAAAATTCCATGAGCACGACAATCTCTTTAGGGATTGTCCCCTAAATGATCCTCCTCACCAAATTGAAGAATTTCAAGGAAAATCCAATGACAAATTTACCCAAGTGTAGGGACAGAAGAAATAAAATATGAAAAAACCTAGTAAAGGGAAAACCAAGAATCCATCCACAAGAAACTCCTTCGATATTTTAAACCATCCATCGGAATCCTAAGAAGTGGAAAACCCACATTCTAACGAAAACATGGACAACACAAAAGGCAAGGTCAAGTAGATCCTGGAGCCAATTCTGGAACAAATAGTACAGACACACGCTTCCGCACAACCGAAGGAAGATCAAATCATCGAAGATGGAGGAGACATAGACATGATAGTGTATGAAAACGATTTGGTAGACATAGATATAGAAAATATTGAGGAAACATATAACAATCTGGAGCTGCAATCCCTTCCGTTGGAGAAACTATGCAAAGTTCACAAATTATATATCAACTCAACAACATGGAAACATGTCGATCTTGTGGGGGATTGGGAATCCACTCTGATCCATGCAAATATCACAGGAAAACACCCAAGGAAGGGAAAATACAAGGTCAAAAATTGACGCAAAAACTCATCCGCGAGATCAGAAGCTACATGCTAAACTTGAGGCAAGTCCAGAGGATTATTGAGGCTTTCTTCTCTACAATGCCCCCTTCCTCATGAAGATTATCTCCTGGCATTTAAGATTCCTAAATGGGAGAACCAAAGAGAGAGTTCTCTAAAATTGTATCATGACAGAGGAACTAGACATTATATTCCTTCAAGAAACAAAATGCAGAGATTGCACTATGGAAAATGTTTCCTCCAGGTGTTAGCGACAAGGAAATTCTATTTACAATGACACCAAGGGAGCGATAGGTGGTATAGCCATTCTATGGAACCCTACAACTGTTATATTTGATAGCTTCTACTCCACCTCCTGAACTCTCTCCGCCCATTATTGGGTTATTGGATCCAATAACGAGGGGATAATCACAAATGATTATGGCCCTCAGGAATCACAGGAAAAATACATTTTCCTAAAAATCCTTTTATCCCTGGGTAACATTGTGGGCCATCAACGATGGATAATAGGGGTTGATTTTAATATTATCCTCTCTTTGGAGGAAAAAAGAGGCAACATCCAAAGACTGGAAAAGGATAGTGAGAGCTTCCAAAATATGATAGAAGACCTGCATCTAATTGACATTAAACTTAGGAATGACACTTATAATTGGACAAATATATGATCAGGTGTGCACCAGGTGATTGTTTCCTAGATTGTTTCCTCATTTCAGAGTCCCTAATGCTGGAAGGACCTCTCATTGAAGCAAGTATTCTCCCCAAATCTAGATTAGATCACTAGCTAGTACAACTTTGGATTGATACTGTCATCACACCTAAATTCAAGCCTTTTAGGTTTGAAATTTTTTGGCTCTCCTACCCAAACTTCTAGGATAATTCCAAAACTTGGTGGGGAAACAAAACAATCTCGCATGGTTCTCTAATGTATATATTCAAACAATGATTGAATAACTTCAAACAACAACTATGTGATTGGAATAAAATTGTTTTTGGCAATATCTTCTAGGTTCAACAATCCATAGAGCAATGCCTTGAGGAAATCCAACAAATATTCATGTTCCATGATCACTCTGATTCCCTAAAAATGGAAGAGGAGTTCTTAAAACAACAATTGTAGGAATGACATAAGAAGGAGGAAATTTTTTGGCTCTGGAAATCACAGGTTCAATGGATTAAGGAGGGAGAAAAGAACACCATATTCTTTCACCACTCCATGATCCATAAAATATATGTCAACCATATCACCAAATTAGAAAATAATCAATGCCAAACAATTATGGATCATGAAGGAATGGAGACTGAGATAGTAAACTACTATAGATATCTACTCTCAGAACTGATCCAGGATAGATCACAAGCTATAGATAAAATCACTCAACACATCTCGCTCTCATCACCCAAGAAACAAATGAGGCACTTATGAGGCCCATCTCAATCGAGGAGGTGGATTAGGATATGAAGGAGATGCCAACAAGAAAATCTCCAAGGCCTGATGGATTTACAACTAAATTCTTCCATCATTGCTGGCCAATGGTCCGAGAGGAAGTATGGCCACTTGTTGAAGAATCTAGAACTTCTAGAAAAGTCCTACCAACACTTAATGCAACTTTCATCACTCTTATTCCTATGGAGGAAAGGGTATCTCATCCTCAATAGTTCAGGCCCATTTCTTTGTGCAATGTAATCTACTAGATCATCACTAAGGTCATATCTCTTAGACTCAAGCCAATCCTCCCCTTCATCATCTCCAAGGAACAATTGGGCTATGTCGAACGACGACAAATTCTTGATAGTGTAATTCTAGCGCATGAGGTAATTCATTCTCTCAAAACCATCAGAACCTTAGGTATGATTATCAAACTTGGTATTTCAAGAGCATTTGATCACTTAATATGGAAATACATCAATTCCATTCTTTCAGATTTTGGTTTCTGTAATGAGTGGGTTACATGGATCCTCAACCTTACCTCTTCAACTTTATTTTCCATCTTTGTCAATGGTGTCCCCTCCAAGACCTTATCCCCCATAAGAGGAATCCGCTAACGAGATCCTCTCTCCCACTTTCTATTTTTTATTATGGCTAAGGGACTAAGCCATTACATTAAAGCTTCTATAGGGGATGGATCCCTTTGAGGCCTCCCCCTTCACAGTATTCATTTGACTTCCTCTCATAGCCTATTTATGGATAAGACCATGCTCATGGGCATGCCCATTGCTCAGGAGGTCCAAAAGCTAAAAATCATACTACCAGATTTCAGTGAAGCTTCAGGCACCTCTATTAACCTAGAAAAATCCTGTATTTTCTTCTTTAATACCCCTGTAGCTGTTTAGGCTCATATCTCTCACCGTCTTGACATTCCTTGGATTTCCCTTCCATCCAAATACCTTGGCGCACCTCTTACTGACTCAATGGATCACAATATCTCTTGGGATCCTTTCATTCAATCCTAAGCCATTCGTTTAAACTCTTGGACTTTTATATCCCTCAATCTTGCAGGTCGTCTTGTTCTCTTAAAATTTGTTCTACAATCTATATTGATCTACCTCTTCTCTACCCTCACATCCCCGCAAAAGGTGCTCCAGAACATTCGTAATCTCTAGAGAAGATTTCTCTAGAAGGTTCACAATTCTACCAAAAAATGAGATTTGGTCACCTGGTATAAAATTTGCAGACCTAAGCTTAAGGGTGGTCTTGGGCTCCGTTACCCCATTTTGCTTAATAGCATAATGGGTGCCAAAATTTGGTGGCGTTGGATAAAACATCTGAAGGAGTTATGGGCTCGGTTATGGAAACAAAAATATGCCCCCCATGTTGAAGATGCTAAGTTGATTAGAATTAATGATCAAATACAAGGCTCCAACATCTAGAATGCAGCTTGGATAAATCGCCCCCTCATTCAGGAACATGCCTTTTGGGAATTGAAGGATGGTCAAGAAGCTAATTTCTAGATGGACTCTTGGGAACAATTACAATTCCCTCATGCAATATATAGAAATCTCCTTGCTTCAATGAGATATCCTTCCAAAAAGGGAACAATTACCTTTCTGGATAGACTATGAGAATATCCCCTTCCGATGCCAAAAATTCCATGAGCACGACAATCTCTTCAGGTATTTTCCCCTAAATGCTCATCCTCGCCAAAATGAAGAATTTCAAGGAAAATCCAATGACGAATTTACCCATGTGTAGGGACAGAAGAAATAAAATATGAAAAAACCTAGTCAAGGGAATACCAAGAAGCCATCCACAAGAAACTCCTTCGAGATTTTAAACCAACTGCCAAAATCCTAAGAAGTGGAAAACCCACATTCTAACGGAAACATGGACAACACAAAAGGCAAGGTCAAGTAGATCCTGGAGCCAGTTCTAGAACAAATAGTATAGACACACGCTTCCGCACAACCAGAGGAACATCAACTCATCGAAGATGGAGGAGAAATAGACATGATAGTGTATGAAAAGGATTTGGTAGACATATATCTAGAAAATTTTGAGGAAACATATAACATTCTGGAGTTACAATCCCTTCCGCTGGAGAAACTATTCAAAGTTCACAAATTCTATCTCGACTCAACAACATGGAAACATGTCGATCTTGTGGGGGATTGGGAATCCACTCTGATCCATGCAAATATCAAAGGAAAACACCCAAGGAAGGGAAAATACAAGGTCAAAAATTAACGCAACAACTCATCCGTGAGATCAGAAGCTACATGATAAACTCGAGGTAAGTCCAAAGGATTACCGAAGGTTTCTTCTCTACACTACCCCTTTCCTCATGAAGATTATCTCTTGGAATTTAAGATGCCTAAATGGGAGAACCAAAGAGAGATTTCTCTGAAATTGTATCATGGTAGAGGAACTAGACATTATATTCCTTCAAGAAAAAAAATGCACAGATTTCACTACGAAAAATGTTTTCTCCAGGTGTTAGCGACAAGGAAATTATATTTACAATGACTCCAAGGGAGCGACAGGTGGTATAGCCATTCGATGGAACCATACAACTATTATATTTGATAGCTTCTACTCCACCTCCTGGACTCTCTCCACCCATTATCGGGCTATTGGATCCAATAAGGAGAGGATAATCACAAATTATTATGGCCCTCAGGAATCATAGGAAAAATACATTTTCCTGAAAATCCTTTTAGCCCTGGGTAACATTGTGGGCCATCAACGGTGGATAATAGGGGTTGATTTTAATACTATCCTCTCTTTGAAGGAAAAAAAAAGGCAACATCCAAAGACCAGAAAAGGAGAGTGAGAGCTTCCAAAATATGATAGAATACCTGCATCTGATTGACATTGAAGTTAGGAATGGCACTTATACTTGGACAAATATACGATCAGGTGTGCACCAGGTGGTTGCTTCCTGGATCATTTCCTCATTTCAGAGTCCCTAATGCTGGTAGGAAATATCATTGAAGCAATTATTCTCCCCAAATCTGGATTATATCACTAGCTAGTACAATTTTGGATTGATACTGTCAACACACCTAAATTCAAGCCTTTTAGGTTTGAAATTTTTTGGCTCTGCTACCCAAACTTCTAGGATATTTCCAAAACTTGGTGGGGAAACACAACAATCTCGCACGGTTCTCTAATGTATAGTTTCCAACAACAATTAAATAAGTTCAAACAACAACTGCGTGATTGGAATAAAATTATTTTTGGCAATATCTTCTAGGCTCAACAATCCATAGAGAAATGCCTTGAGGAAATCCAACAAATATTCATGTTCCAGGATCACTCTGATTCCTTGAAAGCGGAAGAGGAGTTATTAAAACAACAATTGGAGGAATGACATAAGAAGAAGGAAATTGTTTGGCTCCGAAAATCACAAGTTCAATGGATTAAGGAAGGAGAAAAGAACACCAAATTCTTTCATCGCTCCATGATCCATAAAATATATGTCAACCATATCACCAAATTAGAAAATAATCAAGGGAAAACAATTATGGATCATGAAGGAATGGAGACCGAGTTGGTAAACTACTATAGATATCTACACTCAGAACTGATCCGGGATAGATCAGAATCTATTGAGAAAATCACTCAACACATCCCGCTCTCATCACCCAAGAAACAAATGAGGCACTTATGAGGCCCATCTCAATTGAGGAGGTGGATTAGGATATGAAGGAGATTCCAACAAGAATATCCAAGCCCTGATGGATTTACAATTTAATTCTTCCATCATTGCTGGCCAATGGTCCGAGAGGAAGTATGGCCACTTGTTTAAGAATCTAGAACTTTTGGAAAAGTCCTACCAACACTTAATGCAACTTTCGTCACTCTTATTCCTAAGGAGGAAAGGGTCTCTCATCCTCAATAGTTCAGGCCCATTTCTTTGTGAAATTTAATCTACTACATCATCACTAAGGTCATATCCCTTAGACTCAAGCCAATCCTCCCCTTCATCATCTCCAAGGAAAAATCGGTCTATGTCGAACAACGACAAATTCTTGACAGTGTAATTTTGGCGCATGAGGCAATTCATTCTCTCAAAACCATCAGAACCTTAGGTATGATTATCAAACTTGATATTTCAAGAGAATTTGATTACTTAAGCTGGAAATACATCAATTCCATTCTTTCAGCTTTTGATTTTTGTAATGAGTGGGTTACTTGGATCCTCAACCTTACCTCTTCAACTTTATTTTCCATACTTGTCAATGGTGTCCCCTCCAAGGCCTTCTCCCCCATAAGAGGAATCCTTTAAGGAGATCCTCTCTCCCACTTTCTCTTTGTTATTATGGCCGAGGGACTAAGCCATTACATTAAATATTCTATCGGGGATGAATCCCTTCGAGGCCTCCCCCTTCACAGTATTCATTCGACTTCCTCTCGTAGCCTATTTGCGGATAACACCATGCTCATGGGCATGCCCATTGCTCAAGAGGCCCAAAAGATAAAAAGCATACTACCAGATTTCAGTGAAGCTTCGGGCACCTCTATTAACCTAGAAAAATCCTGTATTTTCTTCTTTAATACCCCTGTAGTTGTTCAGGCTCATATCTCTCGCCTAGTTGGAATTCCTCGGATTTCCCTTCCATCCAAATACCTTGGCATACCTCTTACTGAATCAATGGATCACAATATCTCTTAGGATACTATCATTCAATCCTAAGCCATTCATTTAAAATCTTGTACTTTTATATCCCTCAATATTGCGGGTCGTCTTGTTCTCCTAATTTTTTTTCTACAAGATATACTAATCTACCTCTTCTCTACCCTCACAGCCCCACAAAAGGTTCTCCAGAACATTCCTAATATCCAGAGAATATTTATCTGGAAGGGCAACAATTCTACCAACAAATGGGATTTGGTCACCTGGGATAAAATTTGCAAACCTAAGCTTAAGGGTCGTCTTGGGCTCTGTGACCATGTTCTGCTTAATAGCATAATGGGTGCCAAAATCTGGTGGCGTTGGATAAAATATCCGAAGGAGTTATGGGCCCAGTTATGGAAACAAAAATATGCCCCCCGTGTATATGCTAATCTGATTAGAATTAATGATCAGATACAAGGCTCCAACATCTGGAATGCAGCTTGGAGAAATCACCCGCTCATTCAAGAACATGCATTTTGGGAATTGCAGGATGGTCAAGAAGTTAATCTCTGGATGGACTCTTGGGAGCACTTACAATGCCCTCATTCAATATATAGAAATCCTAAAGGCCAGAGACCTTTAGAAAACAAAGCCTCAACCTTCTCAATGGAGATATTGGAAGGTAATGCATAGGGACCTTGAACTACCTGAAGATTTTGATTTAAAGCATTGGTAAGAAGCAACTTCGTTAAGGAAAATCCGAACACGCAAAGGGGCAGATATACTACTCTAGGGTCATTTCCCCCATGAACACCTTAAACATAAAAGAAGCCTATAATATCAAGGCCCAATTTCATCTCTTGCCCTCAAAAAATATTTGGCAAACCATTTGGAAATCAAACCTTTGGCTAAAGGTTTCCACTTTTCTCTGGCTTCCTGTCCAAAACCAGATTTTAACTTGGAATAACTTAAGAAAACAAGGATTTATTGGACCCTCAATGTGCCCACTTTGCATGCAACAAGAAGAATCAATGGAGAATCTCCCGAACTAGTGTCCCTTCAGTGCTGAAATATGTTTCATTGTTTCTCAAATCATGAGAAAAACAGACAGGGTTAATGAAAACATCATCCAAACCACTGAGAATTGGAGGCCGAGAACCTACAACAATCCAATTCTCAACATAATTTGGCAGTTGCTCCCTGGTTTTTCTATTTGGTAAATCTAGAAGGAAGGGAATAGACTAGTTTTTTAGTCCAAACAATCATCAATTCATTACATTTGGTCCAAAATTTATGGAAGTACTCAAGAAATTGTCAGATCACAACAATGGAATAAAGAGGACCTCTCCTGCAATCCCAATGATAATATCATCCTCACTAAATGACACTTAAACCTGGGATTTCAACAATATTCACTCAACAACCAACCCCAACACAGGTTAAATCACAATCCAATCACTTGGAAATTCCCTCCTCATGGATTCTATAAGCTGAACTTTGATGGGGCCTCAAAGGGAAATCCATGGCCTTCAGGCTTCAGAGCAGTAATCAGAAACAACACAGGGCACATCAACCAGATTGTAGCAGTAAGTCTGGGGTATGATTCTAATAATTATGCAGAGCTTTGAGGTATCCTTCAAAGTATTCAATTAGCCGCACATTTGGGGATAAACCAACTTGTCATAGAAGACGACTCCCAAATTATCATATCTTTAGCCTATAAAATCTTGCATGGATTTGACCTGGCCAAAATCTCCCCTAATTGACATCTCCTTAACTCCCTGGAGATCTTAAAATCTAACCTCCATACTAATATTATCGTCATCCCATATCATATTCGTAGAGAGGTGAACAAAGTAGGTGACAAACTTGCCAATGAGGGAGTATTATTAACAGAAGGATATCTTTGCATAGATGCCACCCTCAATCTAGCCCACCCTTTACTCAGAAAATTCCTCGACTTAGTGCAATTGGACTTCCACTCCCTGGATGGGGTGCCACCTATGTCTCCATTCATTTAACATGGTCATCCTTTCCTACCACCTCACTTCCTTTCCTCCTCACTCCGATGTGCGACATTAAAGCTTGGGCCTTGTGTAATAGATCTTGGTTCATGGGAAATTTACTACACCATATTTTGATGATGCGTGACTCTAGTGAGCATAGTGCCATGACTATGCAATGTGTTTTATCTAGTTTAATGGAGTCTTAAATGGTTTGGAATGATATTTCTTCCCTCCAACCCTCTGAACTATCTGTTATTTGATTTTTTATCTTCCTTTTTGGCTCTGTGAAGCACTGTATCGATCCTCCTCTGGTGCTCCTTTGCACTATCTTCAATTTCACCCGTATCACTCCCGACACCATGCCTCGGGAGTGTGGAAGAGCTAGGCGTTCCCTATAATATTATTGGTACCTATCCAATTGTTTTCGTCCACCCTATCCCTCCCTCCAACCATCATATCCCCACCTTTCCACAATAGAGCCAATTGTAGGGAGTGCTAGCAACAATGAAGAGGTCTGGGGTACAACAATTGTGGGGGAAGAATCTATGTCTGCTCCGTTTGAGTGACACTATTCCAGTTCAGGAAGAAGATACCCAGGAGAGAGAAGGCATGGATTCCTCTGCTAAGCACTGGGGTGTTCCTGTCATAGATGAGGCACCTATTGTGGTCACAATTCCAATACATATGACTACCCATGCTTGGTGACCAAAGGATTCTACACACACTAACACTAACATCCAGCGTGAATTAATGAATGAACAACTCGAGCTAATCTTTGAGATACACAGGGATGTAACAGATCAAAAATTTCATGAGGAGAGTATAGGTCAAATATTGGATGCTCTTTTCAACTCTCTGTCAAGTGAGTCGACTCTTTCACATTGTCCCGTATGCCATCATTTCTACATATTTTCTCAGGTGTGGCGACATCCTTCTCCTAGTACACATGACAATAGAGTTTCTAGCATATGATTTTCACTTCTAGTTTATGGTTTCTCTTTGTTTTCAATTTTCAGTTTCGGTAGGCTATAGATCTTGCAAGCACTCAGACTGTATATGTAATACTTGTAGAATTCCATTTATTTTGAAACTTTCTTATGGGTTAGTCATGAATTATTTTCAAGGGACCTGGTGTTGGTTATGGTTTTCAATGTTGGCAGGCCAAGCACCAGGGATCTCATTACATGTATGGACTCAATTTTTGAGGTAATATAAAAAATTAGCTTACAATATTTTTTTATGAAATAAATATAAACAAAGAAAAAATATATTATGACATTAGAAGCAATCTACTTTGAAAAAATCCACACTTTTACACAAAAACAAATGCTTTTATGTTGAGCAGAGAAATGAATTTCATTTCTGGTTAAGAAAAGTAATGTGCATGTAATGTGCCCCATAATTAAGTGTCTATTTGCTTGGATTTACATTGAAATGCATAGGTATTGGAAGAGTTGATAATGATTACACTATTACATTATTAGAATAATAACTATTAGACTAAGTGTTGTCGGTGGAGACACCCATGCGGAGGTACAAAATCTATACTTGTGTTGTTATGCATACATATATAACTTCCGCACCTTTGCACAAGTGTATGCCCCACATGACAACACTTAGTATAATAGTTATCAATGTATAAAAATATTCTATTATTGATGAAAATGCTAACTATTTGAATTGTGGTGTTATGGGACTGTATGGAATCAAATCATTGCCCATGGCCAATCCTCTTTGGAGGTTTGTAGATCCAAAAATCCCAAAGTTATATGCACTTGTTTGTGAAGCTATGTTGCTTCCATTGTTGAAAGCTTATGCACACAAGAAGCTATTTCATTGAAAAATGATAAAGACTTTGAACTTAAAACAATCAAGTCCAAAACCATAGAATATGATCATGTTCATAATTAAAGAAATACTTGACAATGCACGAGGTTGGTTAAGATATAACATAGAAAAGATAAAAGATAATATATATAAATAAAGTTAAGTGTCGGATAAATTGTCAATAATGAAGTACATATGAGTTAAAAATATTGACAAGTGGATAAAATATAATATATACAAAGAAACTTAAATGTCTGTTAAATTGATAGAAATGAAGTACATATCAAATAAATATATCTAGAAAAAGAAAGGAAAGGTTTGATAAATGAGCTCAGAAGATCAATTGGTAGAATGATAGTCAATGGGTACATGTGCATAGAACATGATGTTTCATTGAAAAATGATATAGTGAATAGAGGTTTGCAAATTCTGTGTAACAACAAAATTATGGAAAATCAATAGCTACTTATGCGATAAAAGTACTTTGCCAAGGTAAAAAAATATACAATTGTTTTTTCAGTAGTCTTTGTAAATGCCAAAAAATTTCTTGGCCAAGTTCAAAAAATATACAACTGCCTTTTAAATAGAATCTGTGAAAAGTGAAGGCGTTTGTCCAAACAAACTGGGATTGGGGCTCTCATAGACCATAAAATAGAAGAAAGAGCTAGAACAAACAAAGAGACACAATTAGAAATGATTGCCAGGTTTTGACAGAGCATACAAGAGGTAATTTTGGCATATTACAAAGTGATGAAACAAAAGAAGAGAAAAAGTAGATGAAATGCTCGTTTGACTACTCACCAGGAAGGAAGTTTTTTGTTGTTCTGATTTGTCCGTTGTACACATGCATTTGGCTTTATAGAAGTTGTTTAGTGGGATTACCGTTGAATAGTATATGGTTCTTATTCTGGGATGAAAATCCGTTCCATAACATTCTTGATCCAATTATCAATAAAGCTTTTCATTAGTGCGGTGGTTATTTCTTGCTTCACCCGAAGAGTGAAAATGTGCTCCTCTATTTCTTTGCATTCCAGTTGTACTTGGTGGATGACTGACAAATGATCTTTTTTGTTATTGAAAAATGTAACAAGCCATTGTTTTAGTTCCTCATCATCAAATTGGACGAGACTGTCAAATTCATTAGCCAATGTGGTTTTCATTGTGGCTAGCTTACTATCAAGCTCTTCTTTGGTGATTATGGTTGAATTCCTCATCAAATATGGGCCATGTAGTTCCTTAATAGTAGTAATTTATTTTAAAGTAGCAACTCCTATTTTTTCATGGATATTTTTGCAAATAACTATTCCATCTTCTAGGACATATATTCGTGCTTCTCAACCTGCCTTTATTTGCTTTATTCTTTCTTCTGAGGGTAGGCGTTTTTGGCTTCTTTGATACTCTTTCCTACTAGGGACTCATGAGATGAAAGTAGCTACCTCATTTTTATAATAGACTTGATCATGCTGCAAATCATTTTGCAAATGGTCAATAAAATTTGAAATCCTTTTTGAAAGATTACACAGATTGATACCGACCTCCCATGCATATCTGGTTATGTCTAGTCTTCTATTAATGTTTTCAGCAACATATTGTCAGACTCCATTGAGAAATTGAAGGGATTTTGTCATTGGCTTTGAGGTTTTAGGAGTACTTGGAAGAGTGTTCTCTATTGGCAGTATGACCAATGGCTTTGGAAATAGTGGCTTCAGAGTCGGTGCATCCTCAAGCTCACTTATTCTATTATTTGATCTAATAGTTTGTAACTTGTGCTCAAAAATGGAATGGGAAAGGGTATCCCCTATGCATTGACGTAGTTTTATGAGCGTGGTTGGTCCAATTCCTAAAACATCTAGGTGATCATTTGAGCAGTGAAAAACCTTTATGTTTTTAACACCGACCTTCTCTATGCATACTTTTCTTTTTTTCTTGTGGTATTGAGTGTTCTGCAACGTCAAGGAATGTTGTTAAAACACCATCGGTTATTGTCTAGTGAGCTCTTGTGCAAGATTCTATCTTTCTACAATTCTTTGGTATACCCATCTAGGTAGCTCTGTACTCTAGATTTGCACATCATTGACACCTCTTGGCATTTTTGGGCTTCCTGAATCTTCAGAATTGTCTTTGTTTGGGGCACGTTTCCTTTTTTGTCATGGAAACAAATGTGTGTGTTCAAGATTGACATGGCGTGGTTGATATCTACCATCACCTCTAGCACACACATCATTATTCTCTTCTCTATTTACATTGGCCTATTGTGTTCTTTGTCTAGAGGAGGAGATCTTACATGTCTGGGGATTGGGAGGAGACTGAACATTAGTGTTGCCTTTGCCCATTTGTCTTACCTTTATTTTCTTTTTTGTATTTGAGCTTATTTTTGTTTCCAAGTCCTCACTGCATCCACTAATATCCTTTTTGGAACAAGGATTGTCATTGGTTTCCTCGTCAAATCGTGTGAAAAAATTATTGTACCTTATGGATTTTACGTGTTGGGAAAACATACCCTAGGGGTCAAAACTGCTTAGAGGTTCTCTTCCTTTAGATAAAATGCACTAAGTATTTATGAGACCTGTTTGAGATGGGATAGATTATTGACCCTTGTCCCCAACTTGAAAAGGAAATGAAATGAACTTTCTTTTTCTTTTGTTTTCAAATGTAATGCACCAGGTTTTATAATGGCAACAAACTTCTGCCACAAAATATCTATCACATACAAACTTAGGTAGTAGAAGGGGATTTTCTTGGCAACTGTTGGTTTAACTGAAATACTCTTCCCTACTTCCTACATTGTTGACCCAGGGTTCATATCTTTAAGGGTACCAACAAAGCCTAAAACTATCATCCCTTCTGGTAAACCAGAAAGCAACATAGTACACAGAATGCACTGTGCAGTCTCACCCGAGATAGCTTTAAATGGGTGGCTATAAGACTCAGGTGTTTACAACCTAGGATTGAGTATGAGATATGGGATCTGTATTCTGAACCATTTATTATAACTTGTGTTACAAACTATTGTTATTCTCTTTTATATTTTAACCTTCATGGCATATTTTCTTGATATCCCAACAACAATTAACTAAGCAATATAATAACTCATTCATTCATTACGCACAACGTTTAACTACTAAAAGTATCACAAATATATTCATACATTCATCACATTACATAGGTATTACCGTGGTTCACCCCCTCCTGGGCTATGTCCACAAAGATTTGGCTCTTGGCTCTCTTATTATGGTAGTTCTACAATTCTCGCGTCGTGCGCTTCCAACTCTCCTCATATGGGTAAGATCTATATGAGGTGAACAAGATCGCACCAGGCTCCTTGGCCTGCGATCTAATCCTCAAGATCTACCTTCTCTTCTCCGCTCTAGTTCAACCACTTTACAAAAGTAGTTCATCTAATCGAAAACCCTTATAGACCATATCAATCTCTACAAAAGTAGTGAATCAAACCCAATCGAACCCCCCTATGATACCTGTGTATCTATATTTATATCTATCAGGATCTTCATCCATTTACACAAAACCTTACAAAAACTCTAACCCTACTGTTGTTAGGTCTTCCTTCTCTACATGCGTGATTTTCTTCCTTCCAGCTGTCGCCTCCTTTTTGCATGCGCGCGTGCTGTGCTTCTTAGCAGTTGTCACTTTCCTCTTGCACGCTTTCTTTCCCACAATTCCTCTTCCAGCTGTTATTCTTCTTTGTGCACACTTTCTTTCCCACTTCGGCTTGCTACCAATAGGCCCCCAACATTGACATGTGACTCGTCCCGAGTCACCTAATATCTTTCTGAGCTGCCTCGATCTCCTCGGTGATCATCTGGAACTTTTCCCTCAACTTTGTTGCTTTTATCAGTGCCTACGCGATATTCTCCTTAACAATATCCACTACCTGAACTGCCACTTTGTTGCTCAGTAATCCTGCACATTCTGCCTGTGTCTGTGCCATCTGTTTTCTAGGTGCTTCTGTGATCCGAAATCGGATTCAGAAGCCTGTCAGGGCATGAAAAATGCTCAAAAATGAAAGTGTTCAGAATTCGACGAAACCAATACCATTGCGTCTGTCTCGTCTTCCTGATTCCGGTGGTATAATTTTTATGTCAAACGGAGTCCGTATGGAGAAGATATCACATTTTGTCCGCCAAGCCAAACAGGCTAAATTTTGGATGCTGACTGTACCTGTCCGTACTATCCGTATAGGACATGTGTCAGTCCATACAGGACATGTGGCAGGTCCGTATGCTGACATGTGATAGATTCTGTACAGGACACGTGGCAGCTCCAGAGCGTGACATGTGTCAGGCTGATTTGGCATTTTCGGCACGCAGTTGGACCAATCTCGAAGTGACACGTGTCACCACTGAAGGGGTGACACGTGGCAGGGTGACGTCAGCAGCTGACGTGGCAGGTTGATGCGGAAAGTGACTAGGCGTACGGCAAGTGACGTGGCAATGTACGGAAGCTGACACGGCAAAGTGACGTGGCAGTACGGCTTGACAAGTGGCAAGACACGTGGACCAATCAAAAGCCGACACGTGTCAAGGTTTGATTGGTGGTTAAGGTGCCACGTGGCCCAATCACGGGCTGCCACGTGGCACCCCGGGTTTAGCCAATAAGGGATATGTCAAAAAATTTTGGGGCCCGGGGGATTCGAACCACGGACCTCCTCCACTGCCAGCGTTTTTGCAACGAGCCTCCGACCGCTAGCCCACGTTTTATTCTTTGTTATATGCATGTTGCGATATATATTTAAATTTGAATATTGTTGTGGTTGGGTCGCGACCGGGCTGGGGCCTAGCCCCAGTCCTTGGTCGCGTGTTGTTATATGACTGTCATTTTAATGAAATGGAGCGCAGTTTTACAACACATAACCGTGGTTTTTAACATGTGACCACAATGGTGTGTGCGGGGCGGTTGTAAGTTGGTTAAGCCATGGGCATGGCAGCGTCAATATAACCGAGGGCTAGAGCATGCAGAGGGGGCCAGCGCTTGGCCCTATGGTGCTCATATGACCTTTTAAAGGGGGCGTACGCCCAGACTAAGGGGCTTAGCCCATTATTTAACCAATTTATAGTTAAAAATGGGTTTTTAAACCACCTTTTGGGTTTTAATTAATGATTAGCCCATTATTAATGTAATTAACTCATTTTTGGGAGTTATTGGGCTTTTTTAGAGCCTAATTTTTGGGAGGAAGTTGGGGATGAGCAACCAACTTTCCCACTATTTAGCCAAGGCCATTTTGAGGCTAAGGACACAGCTTTTGGAGGGTTTTGGAGAGCAGAGATGCTGAGGCAAAGCCAAGTCAAAGCCAGTTTGAGGCAGGGAAGCTGTTGAGGAGGAGATGTTGTTGAACCGTTTCTGAGAGCTCGGGACATCCGTTTCAGGTGTCGTTTTTTGTGCAAGATTCTAGAGATCTGGTCGAACATGACCAGATCAGTCTGGAAACCATTCGGCATTGTAAAGATGTACTATTAAGCTTTCAAACAGAAATAAATAAGCCTCCCTCACAGAGAAAAGGCCCGAAGACGCAGGCAAAGTTGTGTCGAACTCCGTTATCAACCTGTGCATTATGGTTTGCTGCTTTTCATTGTTTTTTCAGATCTGAAAATATGTTAATGGTTGTATAATTAATTTTCTTTTCTCGCTCTTTCGTTAAGTTTCCCAATGGTCAATTAATGCATGCAATTAAAAAAACTCAACCATAAGTCATTCGAAAAATCCTAACGGATCATTCTGCCTGTGCGAGTACTTCCACTACCCGTTTCTGTAATGGTTCTATTTGAGCCTGACGCTCCTATTTCTGTGTTTGCATAGTGATAAGTTATTCTTGCATCTTCTTCAGCTCTTGCTTCCCCTTGACGCATTATGGGATTGGTATGGTATTTTTCCTCTGTTTAAGGTCTTGGATCGCTGCATTGATCCTTTCCTCTTCCTTGTCCCAGCGTTGAACCTGTGGATCCTCCTCCAGTCTTGTCCAAAGTTGTGTTGCTTTGTCAAGCAAGTCAGCTACCATGCTAACCTGTTTCTCCATCTCCTATATTTGCGTTGTTGTTGCCTGCCTCCTTTGCTCCTTTACTTCCAATGGAGTCGTTGGTGTCAACTGGTCTCAGAGATCCTCGATCTCCTTCTGGTATTGAGCAATTTCCTGCGCAATATGGTCGATCTTTTCTATAGCTAAGAGTTTGTTTCCTTGTGCAATGCTTGGAATTTTCCCAAAAATTTCTCCCACTCTTCGTTCCAATTCGTTCCTATGTTCTATCTCCTCCTGAGTTTCAGATTTGTCCTGCTCATACTCTTTTTCTAGCGCTTCCCGCTACTTTGTTGTTTTCGGTATCTCGACTAAAATTTTATGTGCCCAAGACTGTATCTCATGGTCGACGCTAACCTATAATTTGTACAGTTCCCTTGATGGCATCTGTGTCAAGACCAATTAGATTTGGTCCAAATCCTTCAGTGGTGTCTGTCCCACTATTTCATCCATTCATAGCATGCTCGGTTTTATGTAGACTGTTGTATGTGTGTGTGGCATTGGGAGAACTGGGTCTTGTTCTTCTGCCTCCACTCTTTCATTGGTTTGTGTTGTCGACGAATCTATGCCTCTACTGCTACTTTCTCTTTGGGCCTCCCCGAGTGTCCTGAGGAGCTGTCCCATTTCTGCCAGATCTTTTTGCAGATTATCCCTGTGATGTGTTGCGTGATCGAAGTCTTATGCTAGACAATCATGGACCATTCTTGCAATCATTTCTCCATCATCCTCTATGATCATGTAGTCCGATGATGCTCGTTGCGCCTTTGATTTCTTGCCCACTACTACTGCCTGTACATCCAATCTCTTAGTTCCCCTTGGTTCCTGTGTGATGGGATTTGGGGCGGTCTCCTGAGCTCCCCTAGCTTGTTTTGACTATTCGTTGGTCTCTTTCTGCCCCTTCTGGGTACCTATCGGATTTTCCCCTTCATTTTCTTGAGTTGGCTTGTTTTGGCCCATCCTTGGTTTCTTGGGCACTGGGATTTACGGAGGTTGTGTTTCCTCCTGCGTTGCTTCTCCTTCTACGGGTCCTTTCGGTACTGCCCAGGGAATGGATGGGATCCTCCATGCATCAGGCCATTCGTTGATGACCATGTCTATATCACCTTATGTGATGTAGTAGTGCATCGGTGGCCACTTTTTACCTGGATCCTGCCTTGGTTGTATCCACATGGCTTGACATGTAGCCCAGAAGTTAGCGATGTTCCCATATCGCACGACAGCCTCTGGTGTTATTCTCCATGATCGACTAATAGCTTCTTGTATGTCCCATAGGTATGATTCAAATATGATTCCATTTTCCCTCTTATGCTTGGCCTATGGCCCATATCTTAGTAATAGATATCTCGCTCCCGCTGGTTGTGGTCTAGTACAAAAAACTACATAATCTGGTTCCCGCCATCCCATGAAGGCTATGAGGGTGAGTAGACATGAGTAATGGAATTCTGTACCGAGGTCCTTCGCATCCTTGTAGTCCACTTGGAACAAGTTTAATAGATAAGGCGTCCATCTCACGAAGGTGCCTCCTGCGCACTACGGCGATGACTCTTGCTAATACTTCGTCTTTGGGACAATTTATTAATAATTTATAGGCTAAGATCTTTGCTCCCAATTGTGTTGTTGCATTGTTGATCTGTTTGATTATAATGCATCTTGTCCCCCTAGTGGTACCATATTTCTTCTTCATTTCCTCTCCTAACGCTTTCTCCTTGGATTTATCGTCCAGAATCAACGCGGGATCCATACCCCGACTGGGTAGTCCTGTTATTTGTGTGATAAGCTCAACAGTTATGGGGACAGGTTTGTCCAACCATATATCTCCTCCGTGCATGAATTCTAATAGCTACTTAATGCATGATGTCACGTGCTGGCCTCAGCCAAAATGCAGAAGTTTGAACAACCCTAAAATGCCCGTTCTGTCCAGTCCAACTGCCAACTGATGTGGCTGGCTGATCATTTCTCCAAGTTGGTTTACCACTATGTTCTGCATAAAAACCCTTGGGGCAAGTTTTGGGTACTTGGTTTCGTCTAATACGTCATGGTCAGAATACTTGAGCTTCCTGATGTGACCTAGTAGCTGCGGCTCTACCTGTACTCCATCTGGTATGTGGGGTAGCACAATTTCTGTTGTCGGTTTCTTGCGGGGTGAGCTCAATATCAGAATTATGTCTTCCTACTGTGGTGGTTGGTACAAAGTTCCAACAACTCCTGGTTGCTCCCCTATGATCCATTCTAGCCAAGCCGAGGTAGTTCCCATGGTCTCTTATATTGGTTGACCTAGGCTGGGTACCTGCAACTCATATGGTTTCCCCTCTAATCCTTGATTCTATGTCGTTATGTTACCTTCTGCGGCTAGTTCAGTGCTTTGTGGTTGCACTTCCTGATGGATTTCCACTTCCTCGTTCTGAGGTTCCTATGCCACTGCTGGCGTTTCCTTTTTCATGGTCTCTGCTTGTGGTTGTTGAATCTCTTCCAGTATTTGTGTAGAGTTCACCGGTGTTATCTTTGGGGATGGGATCTCATCGATATCGATGATCTCCGGTTGTTGTTGCTCGTTTTCTTCCAGTGGTCCTCGTGACCTAGTTTGAACTCTGGTCAGTCTGGCTGTCTGACCTAGTTCGACGGACTTCGACGGTGCCATAATGGTGAGTGTCGAACGTTTGTTGAGTTTGGAGGACTGCGCTGAGCTATTTGGTCTCTCTCTGTTCGTTTGAGCTGTTGTTTCTCTCTCTCTGTTCTACTTTCGTGAATAGACAAGTTGCTTCCATACTCACATGTTGTATGGGCTTGTCATGAAGCTTATCGAGGATGCTTCCTCCATGATGCGATTAATGCACCATAACTATGGATTTAGTGCATCTGCGGCAGTTTCGTACTTGCCATTACGCTTGCTTTTCTGTTTCTAGTTGGCATGTTTAATGTGATGTTCCATCAGTACTTGCCATGCCTTAATTCCACTTAGTGTTGTCCTATCAACCTGCTTTTTCCTTTACTACATTCGTGTTTTGAGCGTCCTGTGGCTTTTTTGTCTCTCGTGTGCTTCGTGCTTTTCAGTTTTTTTTTTTTTTTTTGTATTGTGCGGTGGGTGGTCGTCTATCCTTATACAGCTTCAATCAGCTGTTGTTGATCATTCCTTTGAGGTCTACACCTACTAAATCTCTTAACTTTACAAATCCACCGTCTGTTATAGATTTGACCTCGTATGGTCCTAACCAATGCATTCTCATATTTCCTGGGTGTTGGAATGATTTGTTGTCATAGAGAAATACTAGATCTCCTTCCTTGAAAGTCTTCTTCTTAATGTGTCGATCGTGCCATGCTTTGTCTCTGGATTTCTACACTTTTTGATGGAATCCTGCTAGGATTCAGTCTTCCTCCATTGCTAACAGCTGGTTCAGTCTTTCTTGTATTGCGTTGTGTTTTGTCATTTGTGTGATAGCTGCTACACATAAGCTAGGTACTAGAAATTCTAATGGCACTACCACTTCTTGGTCGTAGACTAGTTTGAATGGTGTGTTCCCTATCAACTTCTTGCATTCCATCCTATATGCCCATAATATTGTTGGTACTTTGAGGTCCCAGTTGTCTCTGTTGACATTACAGATCTTTGTCAGTGCATTCTCTAGAATTTTGTTGAAGTCTTCTACTGTGTCATTCACATGTGGATGATACGGTGTGATTTTCTAGAGGTGAACTTCAAACTCTTCGAGCATCGTGCAAATGGTGCTATTTATGAAATGTGTTCCTTGGTTGCTCATCAAAACTCTTGGGCACCCAAACCTAGTAATTACTTGTTCAAATAAGAAGTGTGCAGTTGTCTCTATGCTGCAGTCTTTTACTGGTGTGGCTTTCGCCCACCTTGTTAGGTATTCTGTCGCGGTGATGATGTATCTCACGCCTGTTCTTTTGGATGGTGGGTTAATTGGTCCCACAAAGTCTATTGCCCATTTATCAAATTCCTGTAATTTCACGTGTGGTCGTAATGACATCTCGCCCCTTCTGTTGGGTTTGCCTACCCTTTGATAGACATTGCATCCCCGACAATACTCTTTCGAGTCTCTATGAATCATTGGCCACCATAATCCTGCATGAAGTACCTTCTGCGTGGTATCTTTTACTGCATAGTGTCCTCCTACCAATCCCTCGTGGGCTTCTAGTGAAATTCTTGGTTGTTCGTGTTCTAACACATACCTTTGTAAAATGCTATCTGCACCCATTTTATATACATGTCCTAAGATCAATTGATATTCGGCTGTGTGAACTACTAGGTTCTTCTTCTGCACGGTGGTATAATCTTGCGGCGTGGTGCATGTGCTCAAGTACTGGATGATCTATGCTAAGTAGTCATCAACAATTTGTACTGAGAATAACTGGGCATCCAGAAAGTTGCCTTCTAAGTTCGTGGGTTCTTCTCCATTTGTGACCCGTGATAGGTGGTTAGGTCCTGCATTCAGTTTTCCTGGTTTGACTATTACTTAGAAGTCAAATTCTTGAAATAAAAGTAACCATCGACAGATTCTCCCCCCCAACACTGGCTTGTTGACTAGGTATTTTAGGGTTGAGTGATCTGTGAACATCTTAAAATGTTTTCCCAATAGGTAGTGTCTGAACTTCTACAGTGTGTAAACCATAGCTAGGCCTTCTCTTCCCGTCGTGTTATAATTTTGTTCTAAGTCGGATAGTTTTCTACTTGCGAACGCTATCAGGTGATCCAAGTCTCCTGCTCCTGGTTGTGCTAAGATAGCTCCAAGTTCTATCGTTGATGCATCTACATGCATATGGAATGTCTTTCCCCAATCTGGAAATACTAATATTGGTGCAGTGGCCATCTTTTCCTTCAGAGTATCCAGACCCTGTTGACACTTGTCATTCCATTGGTACTTTGTATCCTTCCTTAGAATTTTTTCCATTGGTACTTTGTATCCTTCCTTAGAATTTTTTCCATTGGTGTTGTGATATGCACATATCCTTTGATGAATTTCCTATAGTATCATGTGTGTCCTAATGTCACTCGTAGCTAACAGACTATTTTCGGTGATGGTAAATTAACGATGACTGCGATATTTGCCGGATCGACCAATAGCCCTTGTTATCATACTATATGGCCCAGTAGTATCCCAAACGGTGTTCCAAATATACATTTATTTATGTTTAGTGATATCTAACACTGCCTGCATCATTCTAGCATCAAGCGTAAAACTTCCACATGGATTTTTAAAAAACTATAGACTTCCCAGTCATCTAGGTATACTTCGAGAAACTGATGGATGAATTCTTTAAATGCTGCGATAACCACTCTGGAGAATATTGCTGGTGAATTCTTCAGTCCAAATGGCATGACTGTATATTGGTAAGATCCCCATTATGTCACTAACGTGGTCTTGTATCTGTCCTCCTGTGCTATCTTAATCTAATGGTAGCCCGAGAATCCATCAGTGAATGAGTAAGCTTCATCTCCCCCCACATTCTCTAACACTTCATCCATGAATGGGGTAGGGAATGGGTCGTGTAGGCATGCATCATTCAACTTCCTCAAGTCGACGCATATCCTAATCCCTCTTCCTTGTTTCTTGTCCTGTACAACCATCGAGCTTATCCATTCTGACTCCTCGACTAGTTCGATTATGTCGACTTCGAGCATCTGGTCAATCTCCTCTTTAACTTTCTGTTTATATATGGGGTTCAGTCTATATGGTCGATGTATAATCGGTCTCGCTTTGGGTCTAAGGGGTATCTTCATCTCTCCTAGTTCTCCTGCTATGCCCTTCATTTCTATAAATGTTGTAGGAAACAAGTCGTTGTATTCGTGCAATAAGTTCGTGATTCTTTCTACTGTTGGCTCATCCCAGTAGTCTCCAATGCTGGCCATTTTGGGATGTTCAGTTGTTCTGATGTTAACTTTATTTACCTTAATTGGCGTGGAAATAACTTCAGATTCTATGGGTGGTCCCTTCACATTTCTTTCACCTTCTACTTCTTCAGTTTGAATGTCGTGCGGGTCATCTTCGTCTGGTGCTTCCTCATGTACATGATAACATGATAGTAGTTCCTTGACTATCTGCTTATTTCCCTACTGCTCTTCGGTAATAAGTTCTATTTCCAGTTCTTCAATGAATATGACTCCTCCAATCCATTTCAGGGATGCATCTATGTTGGGGTTCTCATGCTCGAATGAGAAAGTGATGGTAAAGTTCTATTGCAATGTCGTCCATGTTATAGTTCCTTTGTACAATTCTTTATCTATATACCAGTTCGCTAGTATGCCCTCTAAAGTGTGAATGAAGTGGTGAGGCCATTCCTCTGGTGGTGTCATTTTCCACAGTGTTTTGCACTCCTCCAAGTGTTTCGTTGGTGTCCCTAGTCCTTCATATCTCCGTTGTTTGCTATTTTTCTATTTTTTGTCGAACCTTATGCGCAGTAACCGCTTACATTGGTACCAGTTTGTGATAGTCTCTTTGTGTGCTCCCCACCATCTTGCGGGTGTGGCCTTGAGTGCTAAGTCCAGTGCTAGTAGCCTCTGGTTCTCTAATACTTCATCTTCATATTGTGTCAAGAATGTTTCCAAATCATTTAGTCAGTGAAAATCGGATGGTTCTTTGATTTTTATACCTATCCACCGTACTGCACGATCTATTCTTGCACATCTTCACGTGGATACTTCATGTAGTCTATGCTGCCAGTTTTCTAACCCGGTGTCTGAATCTATTGCACATGAAGTAATGATGTGCCAACTAAGTATCCCATCCGCAGTTGGGTTTACGCAATCCTCCTCGCGCGCAGTTGTTTTGTACAACTGGCCAATCTCCTCTAGGTCCAGGCAAGTGGGTTCTACAAACCTTTCCCCTTCTGATGGATCTAGTGGTTATGACCCTGTAATATCCAGATTCAAATGTCATTTTCCTTGTCTTCAAGTTAATTATGGTCTAATTGTCAAACTCCCAATCCAGACCGAGTAGTGTTGGGTACGGTGTTGTGCCATCTACTATTTTGATGACTTCAAAATCTGCTTTAGTGCGCACTCTATCAAGATCTATTGTTACTCCTTTCAGTCTCCCTATTGGTAGGACCCTATGTTGGTTTGCTAGTTTTAATTGGACATTTGAGTATCCCAATGTTGGCTCTCCCATGCATTTCCAGGTTTTCTTGGGTAGCATATTCACTTTGGATCCTAGGTCCAGTTTGATGTCTCCCATATTGAAATCCCCAATGTTAGCATTCAACCTAAATTAACTACTTGTTCTTCTTCTTGTGTGTAGATGATTGAAAATTTTCGGTTCTAGATTTTGTTTTGTCTCGCTGCTACATTTCTCTAGGATGTTTTGCAATATTTTCACAAATGAAGGATCACTTCACATTTTTATGCATGATTGAAAAAATCCTTTGATAGTACTTACTTGTCCCTTGGGTGGCATTCTATTGGTATGATCCAATGATTACACTTTTCAGCTTTTTTATCTAGCTTACTCCTATTTTCCTTTGGAACATGTACATAAGCATCACGACCAAACACTCTAATATGTTCAAGAGAGGGTTTATTTCCAATCCATACCTCGTGTGCAGTTTTATCATCCAGCGTTGATGAGGGTGATCGATTGACCAGGTAACATGTTGTACCCACTACCGCTGCCCAGAATTCATGTCCTAACTCGGCACTACTGAGCATGCTCCTTTATTTTTCCATCAGTGTCTTGTTCATCCTTTATGCAACTCCATTCTGTTGAGGTGTGTATGGAGTAGTCTTCTACCTTGCTATACCACACTTCTTACAGAATTCTTCGAATTCATTTCCGCAGAATTCTCCACCATTATCTGTCCTCAATACCTTTATTTTCTTCTCTATCTGATTTTCTACCAGAGCCTTAAACTCTTTAAATTTATCAAATACCTCATATTTCTTTCTAAGAAAATAAATCCATGTGTTCCTTGAGAAATAATCTATGAATGAAACATAATACACAGATTTACCTAGTGATGGAACAGGCACAGGTCCAAACACATCATTGTGTACAACACTAAGATCCCTTTTTCTCTTGTAGCACCAAATTGAAATATTACTCGATTATGTTTTCCATATATGCAATGTTCACAGAAATCAAAATCCAGAGTGAAATTAGACATACCTTCAACCATACCTTTATTGTGTAGTGTTCAAAGGCCCTTTTCTCCAATATGCCCCAGTCTTTGATGCCACAGCACAGTCTTCTTTCCAGGGACAATATTGGTCTTGTCTTCTTTATTTGTCTTCTCAGGAACAACATAACTGTTACACCCATTAGTATAAGTGCTTCCCAACAACTTGTACAGATTTCCACACCAAACTCCCCTCATCAACACCATTGCTCCTCGTACCATCTTGAAAGTTCCCTTTCCCAATACAGTATCCACTCCTGCATCATCCAACTTGCTTACATATATTAGGCTCCTGGCTAGTTTTGGAATGTGCAAAACCCCAAGGAGAGTTCTAATCCTTCCATATTTTAGCATCAACTTAACCCTTCCACATCCCATGATTTTGGTTGTCGAGTCATCTCCTAGGAATACATCACCACCATCGTATTTTTAATATTCACATAACCACTCCCTGTGAGGAGTCATATGGTATGACGCACCTGAGTCGATCAACCATACATCACAGTCTGCATGTGTACCTATAGATTCTAGGTAAACATCACCTCCTTATTTAGTGGATGTTTTCACCTATGTGGAAGAGGTACTATAAGATCCCTTTGGTTTATCAACCTTCTTAGACTTTCAATCTTTCTTATAATGCCATGTTTTACCACACTTCCATCATTCCCTCAAAGATTTTCCTAGAGACTTAGATCTACCTGTAGATTTATATCTCCCTCCTGAAGATTTACCAGGATTCATGTCTTGGGTACGACCTCTTACAAATAAAGCATATGTGCTATGACCATCCATGCTTTTCCGCCTCATCTCTTCAGATAACAAGGATGCAACTACATCCTCATACTTCAATGTAGATTGAGTGGTACTACCAATTTCTACAACCAAATTATCCCAAGAGTCTGGAAAAGAACATAACAAAGTAATACACTTATCTTCTTTTACAATCATAATATTAACAGAGACAAGTTGACTTACTAGAGTATTAAAGGCATTTAGATTTTATGTTACAGAATCTCCATCTTCCATCCTAAGATGATACAACTTCTTTCGAAGAAACAACTTGTTTACCAGGGACTTTGATTGATACAAATTCCCTAACTTATCCCATAGTTCTTTGGCTATAGATTCTCCCGAGACATTCAACAACACAGAATCTGCTAGGCAGAGTCGAATAGTACTCCTTTCTCTTTTGTCCAACTTCTCCCAATCTTCCTTCGACATACCAGTAGGTGGTGTACTAGTAGTTTGTGTACTATTAGGTTGTGTACTAGTCGATTGTGTGCCAATAGGTTGCGTACCAGTAGGTTGTGTACCAGGATCCACAATGATCCATTGTTCTTTGTCTACAAGAAGGTCCTCCATCTTGAGCTTCCATATCTCAAAGTTTTTACCGTTGAACTTCTCTATCTCGATTCTAGAAGAGCTCACCGTTCCTCTTTCTACACTCGAATCTCCACTGCAAAATCTCCCACTAAACCCAGGTTTATCACAGACCCAAGATAAGCTAGATATATCAAGACCGAGTCAAACCCTCTGCAACAAATGCGTCCCTCTGAAGCCAAAAACGAGTTCTGATACCACATGTAAGTTTTAAACCTATGAATTAAATAAATGCATACATATTATTAAGAAAAACAAAAATTAATCAATGGCTCATACACATAGTACACAAAGATTTACACTGGAAAACCTTAACCGAGAGAAAAACACCCTTCCTTGGTGGCACACCTTTCAACTCATTATTGTATTAATTTCACCATTCATCATACAATATATACAATGTTTTAGGTATTTCGTAGCTACCGAAACCCTAATCCCTTAATCCAGGATTAATTTAGAAAACCGATAAAAATAGTCGAACGTTGCGCGTAACCAGGGGGAGCCCCCCTGGGACCCCCCTAGGAAGTTCCCACACACACACATGAAAATAATATAACACATACCCAACAAGGTTATTCATCAGATATTGGTGAACCATGTAGAAATGTGCATCATACTTAGCAGGAAGATATATAAAATTTGAAATCTTTTGAGAACAATAACACATTAAATGCTCTTAGTAACAAACAAAATATTTCAAACTTACAAAGTAGACACACAAACTGGGATCATCTATCCAGAGATCCTAGTTCTCAGTATTACAACCAATGGATGGATTTTTATTATCTTAACAATCCAATATAAGATGTGTGGAGCAATGGATTAGCATCATAGATACAAGGTATATTTCTATTGAAAATGGGGGTGGATTACAAGTTTTGTTGGAATTATAAAAATCCTAGAAATGTAGTTTCATGATTAAAGTGAAGGCATATAACACAAAATATAACATTCATCAAGGTCACTGAGGAAAATAGATATTTTGTTGTTGTTGCAGTAACTAATGTCAATACATTCCTTTCCTATCCTCAAGAGCATAAATTGGCTATTAAGTCCATAAGTCATGCTTATGGTTAAAGCCTTCTGGATTGAATTCTTGAGCATTTGATGTTTGAGATATGTTTTGACATATGAAGTTTGTGAAGGACATCCAATATGAATGATTGAGGACATTCACAGGACAAACTAATTTTAAGTTGAATATATGTGCATGTGTAATATGATAATGTACAAATGATGAACATGCACACTTACATGTTAATAGTTATATATTGGTCTCATTCTCATGAGTTAGTAACAAATCTATTATTTCATTTTCCCACATATTAATTTCAAATAAAACATAGGCATGCATTCACACCATGCATCCAAATAATGCTCAAATACTTCCTTCAAGCATAGCTATGCTTGAAGGAAGTATTTGAATGCATGGTGTGAATGCATGCCTATGTTTTCATTGAAATTAATATGTGGGAAGATGAAATAATAGATTTTTTTCTAACTCATGAGATTGAGACCCTTTCAGGGACTACTAGATATTGCAACACGAACATTGCATGCTGACGAAGGGTTGAATATTTTGATGATATAGTTGCCTATGGTAGACAAACTTGTGCAAAATAAAAATAAAACAAGAGGATTCTTGTAGAGATGGTTGATGAAGGGATCACATGAGAATCCATAAGGCATCAACTTATTAGATAACATTAAGATATGATGATGGAAATTGTGTAGGTATGAAAACTAATAACAACATGTGATCTGAAAGAATTGGGTAAGGATTCCTTCAGACATATTTTATATGTTTAAACAATGTATTCATAGTTGAATGCATGTGTGTCATTTATACCAGTGGGGTATGTTAGAGGAAGAAACCTTTGGTATGCAAAGATGGTTAGAATATTTGTGGTGCATTCATAAAATTTGTATGTTATGTTTGAGATGACTTTTGGGTTGTTTTGAATGTTGAAACAAAAGGATTATGTGCATGAATAATTATAGTTGTTTGGTTGATTGAAAGTCCGGATTGCAGGAATGATGGTATTAGATATGGTGATGAGTTTAAGTCCATAATGAATACTATGTGATACCACATGCAAGAGCCAAACATTAAGAGAAGAATCCCATACTTGGGAAATTTGACTTCCTATATGAAAACCAATTTGAAATTAATAAGTGGAATTTGATGTTTATGTGAAATGAATGCAAATGATGTTATCTTTGCAGAACATTTTCTGATCTCCACCCCTTCCCAGAAAATATAGAATATAACCCTAATCATACTCTGATCTGATCTGAAACTCCAAAGGGTGCACTGCAATCTCACATATTTCTACCTCAAATGGTCATTTCAACTCAGGTGTATTGCAATCTCATGATGTTTGGGCCTCCAAACGGTTCATTGCAATATCACTATCTCTCTGCCTCCAAACAGTCCTTTCAATTTGGGCGCACTGCAATCTCATAATCTCTAAGCCTCCAAATAATCATAATGTTCATTTCAGTAGGTACTATTCCTTCAAATATCTTGTCACCAGACCCAGATCTTGACATAGACCACCACATAGAGATAGATATAGATTTAGACGTTGACCTAGATATTGATGTAGACCATGACATAGACATGCCTAGCTCCATCTAAGCCTAGGCATAACTTATACTCAATCCTTAACCCTATATTAACTCGGGCTATGAGTGCACTATGCATATACCTTGTGTACAACCCTTGCACCCACATCTTGGTGCTCTAACCATTTCTCTATCCTTGAAAACACTTTCAATCCTAACCCCTTAGGCATTAGTTGTCCCCATACCCCTATACATATTTATTCATAAAGAGGTTTGGTGTATATTAAATTATATATATGTTGCATTAAGAGCGTGCATGCACTCCCATGACTTGAATGAGTTGGTTGTTTGTGATCATCATGAATGTACATCGTGCACGTTCCTGTTGGGAATTGTAAGGTGACATTAGTGAGGGCATGTGCCATTGATTCTAGCTGAAAGGCACCGTTGAAGGCATGAGGTGAATGTTTTAGCATGGGGATGGCAAAGGAACCATCATTTTCTTATGGATATGGTGAACCATACATTCATGTTAGAATTTATCCATTGGTGAACCATAAACCTACATTGATAGATCCATAATATCTAGAGGACATAATCAAAATATTATACATACCTAAATGGTGATTTTTCAATTTAGCAATCAAACATAACAATTCATAAAACATTAAACATAACTAGAATTGATGGCTATATAAACTATGTTGAAAAGAGAAATCACACATGATCTGATGAACTAGTCGACAGTACAGTTGGAATGGTTGACCCTGCATGTTTCTCTTCAGCTGGATTCCCCTCTGTTAGTCTTGAGATTCCCTCAATCGACGAAGAAAGATCTTAAAGTACCTGCCAAAATCATTCAACCTCCATAAATATCTAAAAAAATCAATACAAGTCATATTTGTAGCACATTATTTACTCTAAGATGCATTTTTTATGAGAGTGTCAGAACATACATGAATGAGCTCCTCTTGGTTTTGAGAATAATTTATTGGACCCACACATCTAATATTTGATCAAACTACCTCCCTTGATTTGAAGTAGAAGCAACAAAGTCAACATTGACTTTGTTTTTTCTCTGTTGGATCCAAGATTAAATGACTCCAATAAATTATTCTCTATTGAATACGGCCAACCACGTGAAGGCGGAATCTCTTATGGCCCGTCCTCCCCCCCCCCTACCCCCTCACATCATTCTCAATTCCCATATACCCAACATATAAATCTATTGAAATATTTACAGCAAAAACAAACATATATACATACCAATATTCACAATTGTTTACAATGAAATAAAATGTTTACTTGATCCATTTGGAGTGAGCTCAATTCTCCTAAGAGCAAAGTAAAAACTATTCCATAACATCATAAACTACACTAAAGCACTTTACATCTAAAAACTAGAGAATCGAAATTGATGTGAAAAGAGGCTTTATTCTATTCCATCATATGACTTGGTTGGAGTATTAAAATGTACCTGTAAACATCATATAACTCATACCACTTTGATATATAAGTGAAAACATGTTATTTTTCCAATATTTAATCATAAACTCACTCAAAATACTAAAATTAATGCTTTGGAAAATAATAGGTCTAAACTCATATGTAATCATGAAAATGGTCTTAATGTAAGGCTCTGAGAAAGAGAAATATGGTGAAAATAGAATTTATATTAAATAGTTAATAAAATATTCATGTACATCATCATTTAGTAATTTTAGTTGGCCTCTTGTTCTTATCTCTATAGTTCCTAATCATTTCATCAATATCTATGTCTTCGTTCTCTGGGTGCTCTTCAAAATCTGATTTTGATTGTGTCCTCTCACAAAGAGCACGCCTAGTCACGGGGTACTCACAGGGTAATGGAGGCCATTGTGATGAGGCATCACCTACAAAAAAAAAAAAATACAAAATTTAGATGGCCAGTTTTTAAATATCATTGAACTAGTTCAATAATATTAAAAAAAACACCTGCAATGTCATTATTTACCTAGTGCATTGGTCGACACCATTGGAATGGTTGCCCCACGTGCTCCTATTCAAATGTATGAGCCTCAAGTCACATTCTTTGCCATTGAGACCACAAACTTTATAAGGACAATCATAAATGTATAAGTGAAAAAAAATAGAAGTACAAAATGTATAACTACAAAATTATTAAGTATATGATTAAAATACAACCATATTACCGTCATGTGCCAACTCGGTCGTAGCACCATCGTGGGGCTTCACCCTCGTGGAATATTGGGACTGCATGGGATAACCATCTTATGATTGCAAACTGCTATCAACGCACTGCTTTCCAATACTAGTGTGTTCGTTGACAATGTTGCTCCCCTGATTAAAACAAAGTTGTAAATATTAATCATATCCAACATGACTATATTATATTAATAATAAAGGTTAATGTGGATTGAATTTTATTTACCTTATCCTGCAAAGTGGTTCTTGGTAACTGCCCCAAGATTTTTCGGTTTTCAACTAGAACTTTATAGTCGTACTTGTAACTGAGATGGAGGTTTTCCTCTGTGGTTTCAGTACCAAACTTGTCACCCTGCATTACATAAGAGTATGTATTTTTAATGCTATTCGTTGCAATTACCTAAAAGTTTTAAGGCAATACAAATAAGATGTTTAGGTACTTACAATTTGTGACAACAACTTCAAGTAGTCGCCTTGGCCTAGCCTGTGTTGGCCACATTTGGAAAGCCTTGATTTTTTTTCCTTTGACGTGTCAGTCAACCTATCATCAAAAGTTTCAAGTATGTTAATATATACCACAATTTTATTTACATCTAAAAAAAATTGAAGGTATTGAATTGAAATTGTAACTTACCTTCTGGGACCAGAGGGTGTGTTTCCTTCATCTGTCAATTTCTTTTTTTTTGCATCCTCAATGAGGGCCTTCCACTCCCTCTCTAGAATCATCAAAGGACACTCATACCTATCGTTTTGTTTCAAGTGCCTCCTATATGTTTCTCACGTATATTTTAAATATTGGCCAGTTACGACGGTGGCCAAGGTCTTATTAAATGTGTCTACACCAAAAAGGCTTTCGAGATAATCCATAAATTCTTTTTTGAGGTTGGAATTCTGGGAATTCCACCTCTCTTGTATGGTGGGCCCAAAAATCAACAACACATTATTCTCCAAGGACCTATAAAAATTGTTATTCCCTACATGCAAAATGATTATATGATTATTAATTTAAAAATAATAATTTAGATGATTTAATTAAAATTTTAAAAATTACCTGGGACTTGAACTTTCTTTAATGGAAGCCCTTCCTTGTTGACCATAAATGTGCCCTTAAGGGTCCCTGTGTTGGTCACATGTCTTTCTTTAGGAAAATAAACCATCTAGTTTGTCAAAACATTGGCCTCATCTCCGTCACCACCTCCAAAGCCTACATGTGTGGCCGATTCCTCGGTGTGCATGTCATGGCTCCCACCTAATGGTGTTGAAGGTGGAGATCTGAATAGTTGTGTCCTGGAATCTATACGAGGGATTGTGTCGGGACACTGTGGCGTCTGTGCAACGCCACTACTACCAACACCATGCATGTCGGTCTCAGCAGGATCCAAAAATCTCTATATAAGAAAGAAAACATTTTTTCATTTAGATAATGTAAAAGTTAAAAATCAAGCTTTCATAATTGATCTTATGACACAAAAATAAAACCACTTGAAATTATGGTTATTACCTTATATGTCTTAAGCCTTTTCATAACTTCTTTGATCCTTTCTTCGACCTCAGGAGTTTGATCTAAAATATCTAACAAGTGAGTTAGTTCCTTGTTTGCTTTATTGATATTTTTCTCATTAAAACCATAGGGTCGGGGGATTCTTACAAATCCCTTTCGCCGAGCGAATCATCATCAACATCATGTCTCATCGACTACATATTCGAAAAAATAAATGATAATTCAGTTATGTAAACAAATAAAATAATTGATCGCCACATAAATAAAATGCATTTTAAATGAAATTCAAAAATTGTTGTTTGTTTACCTATTCTGAGGCCTCTTTTGATTTACCATGATCAGCCTGCCACATTACAGTAAAATTAGAAACATGATCATTATCATGAGAAATAAATTCAAATGTATGGGAAATCCTCCTTCTGTATTGACATCCAAGGAGAAAGGTTATTGTTGATAACAAAAATAGGACACACCAAGTAAACAGAACGAAGCTCTCCAAATAGATTAACACCGTAAAGAACATAATGAAAATCATAAAATACGAGAGTCATTGCTTACAGTTTGGGTAAATTAGCATGCATACCACCCCCATAATAGCAACATCTTTATCTATTCGATTCAAAGTGTAATCAATCAATAACTCTTCCCCTACAACTATTGATTTTATTGCACATAGGAATACATGGTTTCATTCACACCCCTCAAATACACAATTGGGTTGCTTATTTGTGGTCGCGGGTTGTGTACTATTTATAAACCTTGTAATATTCCCCGTTGCTTTTGGCCTTCCGTCAATATAGATAGTTTCTCCTTTATTTTGATCATTGTCTTTTAACTCTATATAATTTACAGCCAAGCCATATCTTCACATACCTTTTGTATATTGGACTATTTGTATCCAATATTTGTAGATATAAAAGGGTCCAACGTACTCCATCAATTTAGTTAATCCGTCATAAAAAGATTTTATTCCATCCATGGAAAATAGCCCCAAACCATGTAAGGACGATGGAGAAATCCAGTATATCCTTTCGTTTACACAAAAATCAGTGTTTATTTCAGGAAGATCCTTGGATACCCATCGTTTCACTATATGTTTGTACCTCAAGGGAACCTCGATGTCGTCTATGCTCTCATGATCATAAGAACATGATCCCCCTTTCGCAAGAAAAAATTCCATGCGTCTATGGAATTTTCTTATGATATTCTCATCTCTAGTTGATCTCCGCCTGTTAGACCTACAAGATGTCTCACTTTCCTCTATTCTACCTGAACTTCCCTCACTCAATGAAGATATATCTGAAAAATACATCTTTTCTTGTAAGTCCTATAACACCATTAATGACATAAACAGTCATTCAATCAAGATGTAACACTAGTTCATTAGTAGTATCCTATTGGTATCACAATAATCTCATAATGATTACCATAGTGTTACTCTTTCACAATTGTGTTATGATCTATTACTATTGGTATACTATCTGGGCATTATAGGGGCATGTTTGGAGTCAAATGACACATGCCAACAAGTAGTGGTAATAGTACATTATGCTAGTTGGAATACCTCGGAACTGATGCCATTAGACGTAGACTCAATCCTAAGGTGTCGCAATCAATTTAATGACAAGGAGACAATCCTCAATTAAATTGAGAGAATTATTTAGATGCACACCCACTATACTTTGGTTGATAGACATGTCTATTTTCATCCTAAAGATGTGAGACCCACTATCTGAATGTTTCAAGTCACTGGTGACTCACTGCTCTGCATCACATGTGCCATATCCCACAATAGAGGAACAACGTCCTAGGTGATCACTATCTTCATAGTAAGTGTGATAGTGATATGGATCGGGGTTACTTCATAGCTTATGGTGTCATTGACTCCATTTCTATGAGCGCCTTTGTGGAGGGTGCTCTTGCTTTGAGTTACCACTTTCTAAGCACTATGTTTTTCCAAACCCCTTAATCTGCCTTTTTATTTGTCCTCTTATCATATTTGCAAGTCCCCTTCATAAGGTTTCAAGATATAGCATCATTGCTTTGGGACTGGGGTGAACACGGAAAGGGTAGAGCTCAATTTTGGATTGGCTTTTAGATTCCTTTGTTATTCTTTCTTTATTTATTTAGCATTATTTTTTCTATATGTTTCTTTTGCTTAGCAACTGAAATCAACCTCTGGCCCTTCAACCCCTCTTCTCCTGATAAAATGGACCATGACCCATTATCGAAGCTTACTAAACTGTGACAGGCTCCAAGATGGAAATTGTTAAGTATGGTGGGGGAAAAGAACATTACCGTTGTGAGGGCCCCTCAATGGTACCCCTTTTCCCTGGGTGGTGACAACACAGGACTAAGACACACATGTTGGCGACCAAGTTGAAACAAGAAAACAAACACAACTTCTTGAGCTAGTGATCCATTATCCACAACTTCAACTAATGATCGTCATCCACATGCTTAGTATATTAAGCACAACACTTCGCATGCAAGAAGGACTAACATACCTCATGGTGACACTTGCTTACCATCTCCCATACACTGAGTTGACAGGATGTGATGAGATTGGTTGATCTTAAGTATAAGAGGAAATCTGAGGGGGGCTGCCCTTTCCTTGGTATTTTGTGACTCTTCCTTCCCTTGAGGACAAGTCACAAAATACCAAGTATGATTCTTCAAAAGATGATTCATCCCATCTTGCATAGCTTGTTCCCATTCAGGTTTTCCTTGTGCATCTGAGTAAGAGATAGGATCACAAGTCTCAAGAACACACACGGAGCCATCAAAGAAACACTATCATGTTGCTTGTGACTATAAGTTTGTCAACCTGAAGAGACATCACCAACATCAAGTCTAGCAGCTTCAATCGTTTTAGCGACCCATCTAGGGAGGCAGGAAAAAGGTGAACTGATATCCTTTGTAGATAGGTTGTGGATTCTTCAGAGTATCCCATCACGATGCAAGCATGAACATTTTCATACAATTTGTTCTTGCAATCATTTGGAATATGAGCCCAAGAAAGATAGCCATAGACTCTAATGTGATTGATGTTTCCTTCTTTCAATTCATCCAAATGGATGTTGACTCATCAGTCTTAAATGTAGTTTTTTGGTCGAGACATTCTTGTCTATGTACAGAAGCATCAGAACGTCCTATGTCCTTAGAATTCATATTTCCTTTTCCCTTGAGCAAGTGAGCTTGATGTTTACCACCAAGATTCCCTTCATCAAAAAACCTATGTTTCTCACTAATCAGTAAACCCAGGGGACCTTATATGGACTGAATATTGTAGCCCAATGAGTGACAAAGGGACCCAAAATATGTCGTGGCTATAGGTTGAGTATTCACTATAGGATGGACATGTTTGATGATAGGAAACTACGACACTACAACCATAATGGTTGAAGGTTTCGAAGTAGTATCGTCGACTATAGTGGGTATGGGAGTTGAAGGACTCCCAGTATATTTCTGACTCGATTCGGTACTCATCCTTGTACGATCCCAAGTCTGGTAAGTGGAGGTGTATGTACCACGCATGATAACTTTATTCCTTTTAGAAGGAAAAAACTCAAAATGTGATGGTAACTATAACAAGCGGTGAGACCTGCAGGGAAGTTGGTCTGGCTCCACGATGACTCAAGACCCATGATATAAAAAAAACAAATCCTAAGTCCAACTAGTAATAAAAGAGCACACCAAAGTAAAATAAACAAAAGGCCAATATGCACACAAACAGGATAAAGTGGTTGAAAGGGGCCTCCCTCTCTAAAGTAGGTATGCCTCACCCAAGAGGGGCCTGAGACTCCTCTGCTAAAAATAGGAGGTAAGAGAATTAGTTATAAGGGCCCTCATGGGCTTAACAACCAGTCGATCAGATCCCCCTAGAGCGGCAATCCTCCATAAAGGTTGTGTGTTGTTCGACCCTTATCTGACCCAGGGTACCTACAAAATAACCCCTGCAAGTAACCTATGTGGTACCTAAGTCAATAAACTAAGAAACCATGATATAATCGATGCACAGGAAAACAGTCGTAAGTCAGATCCACCGTATGGGCAGGGTAACAAAGCCTGAAACCTCGAAAGCATCACCTCTCATAGAGGTAAAGGTACTAGCAAGATCCCCATATACGAATAGATCCCCATAAATATATCTGACGCTAAGAAGGTATCGGGGGGATATCCCTTCAACCAACCTCACGCAACCTCGTGCTTAACTCCAATGTAAGCGGAGCCTCTTGATATTACCGATTATACAATGGATTTCTCCACTCCCTTAGTCAGACACATATGTTGATTTAATATCCTTTGAGAAGTTTACTCACAAAATCCTATTCCAAGGCTCTAAATCCTAAGCTATTTTGTGCACCCTAGAAAATAAAATCGTTACTAAACAATTTTAAATTATAAGTGCTACTTTTAGTGTCCTTGCTTACTCAAAAAGGTGTGGTCGTGAAACTAATGATGTTATGACTCAGCCCGTAAAATAAATGAATATGAACAAAATGCAAAGTCCTAACTTCAATTCCCAATAAATGATATGCTTTTTAAAATGCAATTTTCAATTTAGTTCTACAATTCTAAATAAGATGCAATATTTCTTTACATGTACTAAGATCAATGATAAAGACCACACATTCATGTTAGAATTTATCCATTGGTAAACCATACATTCATGTTAGAATTTATCCATTGGTAAACCATAAACCTACACTGAGAGATCCATAATATCTAGAGGACATAATCAAAATATTATACATACCTAAATGGTGATTTCTCAATTTAGCAATTGAACATGCAACAAAAAAATTGAGGTGGTGCTCAACATCATGCCTCATACATGGCGAATACAAATTTTGTTGTAAAGTTGCAACTATATTTGATGTGACAAAATTCCCAACCAACTTCAATAAATGAGATTACCAAATCAACAAATCCCTAGGTTCACTTGCAAGTGAGCACATCCTTCTTTACCTCTTCTCCCTAAAGTTTTCCTTTCTGGACATTCAGACTTCTTGTGTCCCTCTACACCACAATGATAACAATTGATTACATATCTTCCCTTTCCTCTTCCAAATCCTTTGCCTCTACTAGCTCCATTTCCTCCTCTACCACCTTAACCATTGGAAGATTCTTCTTCCTTTTCGCTGACTTTAGCACACTCTGCTTTACCTCGTCCTTTAAATCATCTTTCTCTACCCCTAGGCCATGTTTTCCTCTCAATATTTTATTCTACTTTCAGGGAAACTTGATAATATTCATCAATAGTGCGGAAATAATGTGTGCTCATTTCATCCTGAATTAAATACTTTGTCCCATTTACATACCTTACAACTCGTTGGAATTCTGGTTCCTTACAACTCGTTGGAATTCTGGTTCCTTAAGGCTTACTCTGAGTGACAACCTAAAGAACTCTTCCGTGTATTCGCGAACATATGTCTCCATTTGTCTAAGGTTATGGACTTGTCAGAACAAATTATGTTGGTAATAAATAGGAAGAAATTTCTCTTTAAGCTTGGTAACCATCTTCTTCCAAGTTTTGATTTTCTCCAGCTGATTATTCACTCTATCCTTTTGCAAGATACCCCACCATAGTGTTGCATGGCCTTTCAGTTTCATAAAAAAAATCTTACCTGATTTGGATCTTGAACATTTTCATACTCGAAGTATCTTTCGAGTTCTCCAATCCAGTCAATGAGAACATCAAATATTAGACTACCATCATAACAAGAAACCTCAACCTTTGCATTACCCCTATTACTCAAATATGAAATCAGTCTATTTGTTGGGTCTCTTTCATCACCGTCCCATTCATCTTCAATTTCTTCTTTTGGCTCTGAGTATACTTCATCATCTCCATTCCTATGATTTTCCAATTCCTCTATTCTTCTTCTCAAATTTTCCAGTTCTCGATTTCCTGCACCTCCCCTTCCTCCTCCTCTCCTTTGCGGTGACATGCCTCCAAGTTGTAGGTGTCTAACCAACATCCACAGACCTCACACGGTTCTATAACCCAACTTGAGTTCCAACACTCTTGCTCAGAAACCACCACAAACGGGTATTTTGTACCCTATCTCACAGAAGCAGATTATATTCTAATCCCAGAGAAGAGTCGAGCCCTGATAACACATAATCCATATGTAATTGGGCTGCAACACATACACAATTACAACACACACCCTACTATAGAATGTACAACGAAAAAACAAAACAAAAATGCTTTTTCCAAATAATGAGGAATCCACTGGAAACTAAAACACCAGAAAACACAAAATGAAGCACCACTCTTTGATTGATTTGAAGTAAATACAAGATTTCATTACATCGAACTTGGGTTAAAAGACATCCATGAATTTATGATCATGTGGTTGAAAACCACTATGAAATCGTCTAGAGGGTAATGGTCTGCGTGTATGGGATGAGATTATGTTTCGCCCTTCCTGCATGCTCAACCAACCTAGAATCTTCTCTCTAGTGCACCTTCTACGATTTCCTTACTCTGTGGTTTACTAACAACTTCAAAACTATTCTCCATTTATTTTTAAAACTCCTCCTTGGCTCTGAAACGATTTGCATTCCCTCCAAGAACGAGTTGTTTCTCAAACCGTCTCTTTGTCTTCTGGATTGCTTCAACTTCCTTTTGGCCTTGGGTCACGTTTTGTCCTTTATCTGCGAGTTCTCCTTGACTCATCATGAATGCATACCAGCGTGGAAAAATCAAATGCATGCGGCCACAATGTTGCAAATAAAGAAATATCGTGGCACTTGTAAAATTTTATTGTGTGTGTGTGTGTTTCGGCACATGTTTTAGCATGAAACTTGTAAAATTTCTATATATGTGCCAGTTTCAGCATGAGTTTCAACACAAGTTTCAGCATGATTTTCAACATGTGTTTCAACACATGTTTCAACACGAGTTTCAACACATGTTTCAGCACGAGTTTCAACATGAGTTTCAACATAGAAAGAGTAGTTGCAAGAGTAATCAACAATTCAAATTTACAACAAACTAACTAAATAAAATGGACCACTAACATAGTCCTTATTCGAATTATTGCATATTTGCAGAATGGAAATATTTTTGGGTGATGCGGATTTCCCAAGCCCAAGGATTCTCTTGCATCAGGTCCCTACCCAATCATCTAGTAGGTGTCTAAAAATCATTTCCGACTTGATATTCTAGATCACTTAGGCATCCATGATGTGGTCAATGTTGATCTTATAAACCATATCATGAATCAAAATTGGAGATAGAGGTCATGACCACTCATCTTGTATATATTGTACTTTATTTTTCAACGTCTGCTTGATGCAGATTGAGTTTTTTGAAAAGAAGACTCTCTAGACTCATAAAGGGTTTACTACTTCTTAACTTGTTCCTAAACAAGGCTAGTATCCTCACCAGGCCCACTGGATTTCTCAACATCAGCTGCAATGGAATTTTCTCACTCCTGAAAACATTGAAGTCCAATGCTTCTATTGTTGGGAGGAATGATAGGGAATAAATGCTTAGTACATAGTTTGAGTTTACATATTTTGAGATTATATATTTTTATCTTTTCCTCATGTCTTTCTCATTTCTATTTATATTAGGAAACTAATATGAGAGTGAGAGTTACAAAGTGTTGTGTTTTGGTAGTCTTAGGGGATAGTTATGATGTTCATGTACATAGTTGAGATATTCATAAGCATAGTAGAGATATTTTCTTAACCTATCCATTATATTGTGCTTAGATACTAATTTGTAGGATCTGGTGATATTTTCTCTCCTTAATATGTTCAGTTTGTTTTCTCGTGTAAAGCTATGAAAGAAAGCATTGAGCTCATTCAAAATTTGTCAAATATTTTCTTATTCACACTTTCTTGTGTAGAACTCTGCTTGAGTGGGATTTTCCCACATCAAATGTGTTTCTCAATAGTGGTATGGTGTGATAGTGCCATGATGACAAGACAGAAGCACCTAACCTCTTCCACTCCAAAAGAATGTAATCAATTATATCCCCTAGTAACCTAGAATTCACCGAGTCAGTGATATCCACATTAACATATCTATGAATATAATTCAACTGGGTCTCTCCTACAACACCAAGCAATAGATTAGGGAAATGAGGAAAATTGTCCTCCCTCCTAGATAGACATGTAATGAAATAAAAGTCCTCCTCTATAGGTTGGTACCACAAGTCGGGACCAACCTTAAAGGCCTATCTTCCATGATCCTAATGATGGATCAACTACATAATAAGTTTGTTTTCCCCTTGAGGAAGTTATCCTACTCATAAAACTTGAGGAGGCCAACATCCCTCAAAAGGATGTGAGGTTTAACAATAATAGTACAAGGAAACTAACCCCTCTCCCTCTCTTGAGACTCCCATATATGTAAGAACTTATACAGGTCCACCCACCATTGTTGTGTATGTCTTTGATTCACATACAAATCTCATTAGAAAAATATAGATATAAAATAAATAATCTATACTAAATTACCATTTTTAATAATCATTCGATGTTGAATTTTAAATTTGTTGCAGAACAAATGTGTAAAAGGTGCATCCATTTTACTTAAGCGTATTATTGTTAGTGCATCCATATTTTTTAAGCTCACTGAGAATGTAAGAATGTACTATACATAGTGCACTTATTATTTCATTGAAGAACTAGCTAGTTTCATAAATTTTAAAAATATAATGGGTCCACTGTGAGATCTAAATATCGGTATGTGTGTATTAACACGTAGTACTTGTACATGGTACCATTATTCCTCCTTAGAACACTAGATAATGTGGCACATACGGTATGCCATTTGGTGTGGACATTGGAGATAGAAGCACTATTCTTGGTACACTTAGACATGCATAATAACACCAATAAGGGTGCTACTATTACATGACATCATACTGCATGCCATGTGAAAATAAAAATGCGGTATGGTGGTGTGCCATATTGATAGTATAATACCACAAAGTCTAAATAATGGTGTGCATGTATTATAAGGTAGCACAAGTAAACAATGCCATTATTCCTACTTAGAGCATTGCACATATTGCATGTTATTTGGTGTGCCAATAGGAGATCCAACTATTATCAATGGTGCACTTATTCATCCAAAGTAGCATTGATAAGGGTGTTACTATTACAAGACAATACATCACATGTCTTACAAAAATAAAAAAAATTGGAGTGGCATCTACCTATATAGGATAAAATATTTATGGTGTGCTATTTTGGGGACTAACTTCAAGTATGGTAGCTACACCAAGCACTGTATTATTTTGAAGACTAACTTCAGTTCTAAATATTTTGATGTGTAGAACTTCTTCTACTATTTTACTAAGTTTTGGAATGGTGTAAGCATATGATTTTGTAGTGCATTTTTTTCTCATGTATGAGAAATCTATCTTATTTTGTTTGTCTCATTATTTTTTTGTCTATAGCCTATAAGAATAGTATTATTACCACTGTTATTTTCAAACTTTTTTCATTTGCATCTATTCATAGTACAATTCCTTACCTAAAGTACTCATTCAAATAAATCAAATTTATTTCCCAACCCCCCATCAAAAGTTTGTAACATTCATAGAGGTCAATTTGATTGCAAAAATACAGTTCTTGTGGATGAATACTTTTTTGGGAGGAGGAGAATTATAATTGGCCCTTTCTCATAGCTTTGTGATTAGAGTGACGAGGAGAAGGAGTACTGGCCCTTTCCAACACTTCTGCCATTTCAGTGAGTTGAATATGGAGCACATGCCCTTTCTAATTCTCACTCTTTTGCAATTTGAGTGAGAAGGAGGAGGATCACTAGCCATTTCTCACACTTTATTAATATTTGGGAGGAAGGGAAGGATCACAAGCCCTTTCTCATACTTTCTCATTCTTTTTATTTTTTTCATGTTATGGGTGAGGACCTTGTTACACACATTGTTACAAGGAAAATATCTCTATGGCTAGGGGTAAACGACAACAAATGGAAATGACTGCAGAAATCAACTCTAATCTCAAGTATTTTGTATAACCAAATATACTATCAAGACAAGATAAAAGGACTACCTCGTCCATATGTTCGATGAAGTCCACCATTGATCACTTGACTCAAAGCAATACACCTGCAACTAGTCCTCAACAACCAAGAAACACAAGCATATGGTGATAATATATCATGTTAGCACATTCAATAACATAATCCATCAACATTCATAACAAATGCACCCATGGAATAACAATTCAAATATTTGCAAGATATTAATTGGACAAGAAAAGAGTATTTCTATTAAAATGTAATCAACAGAAGTGAATGAATTACAAACTTCCGTGTTGGCACGGTTCGGAACCGAGAAACTAAGTTTCTTCCAGTTGGGCCTCCACCAAAGGCAAGCTCATCTAAGAGAGACAATGAGATTCTCAATCAAGTAGGGAAGAGCTTGGGGGTTGAACAATGTGTTTAGACTTAAAGGAAAAAGGGATGCAGACTCAATATGAAGTGAATAATTTCTCCAAAGTAACTTTGCTCTCAAAGTTGAATTCTTCTCCCATTTTCCACAGCTCAGATTTGGCCCCTTTGTAGAATTCAAGTGGAACTGAAGGATAGATTTAGGACATTTCCAGTATATGGAAGGCAAAGGATCATGGATATCGTGACGTGACATGGAAACCCGATACCATTTTTTAATTTTTGACACAAATCCCGATGTACGCGGGTTGTAGTGGTGCAACCTGCGTATACACATGTTGTACTATAGGTAGGGTGTTAGCTCTAGGATTTGCAAAAAGGGACTTCAATTCTCCATAGGGAAATGGAAAAAGGCCTTCTGTGCAAGTTTGCATAGTGTGAGGAAAATCTTGCTATAACAGATGCCCCCTAATGTGTGAGGCCAGAGGAGTATTTGTGATGGCTGAAATACATTATAAAACCCAGTTTGAAGATAGAGAACAATGTCTCCATACCAGGGGTCTGACGACAAGACAAGGAAAATGTGTTCATCCGCAAATGAATCAACATGAATAACATCCTCGTTTGATCGAGGGAAGTCGAATATTAACTTTGCAAAAACTAGTGATTTTTTGGATTTCACCAAAGATAAATCGAGATCGAACTCTTGTAGAATGACAATCCATCTATTGTACTTTCCCAATATGATATGCCTGGTAAGGAAGTATTGAAATGGATTGACATCGGCAACCACAGTAGTTTTTCAAATCAATATATAATGTCGTAACCGTTGGACTGTGTGAATGACAACCAAAGTTAGCTTTTCAACATGATAATATTTGAGTTCAGGGCCGACTAAGTTTTGACAGAAATAGTAAATGATGTGCTCACGGAGCTCATCATCCTCCTGAACCAACACCATACCAATCATATCTTCAAACGTGGTGACATAAAGCAAGTAATACCTACTATAGTCATGATACTTCAGCAGAGGCATCAATACCAAGGATTTCTTCAAAGCATCGAAGGATTCCTGGGCTTGCTCATCCCAAATAAAAGGAGTGTCCTTCTTCAAGAGACACTTGAAATCCTTAGTAATATTGGCATAGTTCACTATAAACCGTCATAGAAATTTATCTTTCCTCTGTAAACCTTGAAGTTGTCGAAGAGTGTGCAGGGGAGGCAATCTAAGTATTTCCTCAACCTTTAACAGATCTACCATGATCTAAATCTCAGAGACTAAAAATCCTAGAATACGACATGACCTAACACAAAAGATGCATTTATGAGGGTTCAACCGGATGCGATAACGGCGATATATTTCGAATACTAGCCGAAGGTGCTTAGGGTGATCCACTCTCATATGGGAGTGAGCAGCAAGATCGTCAATAAAGGCTTCAACTATATGCTTGAGATCGTGAAATGCGAAGGTCATAGCACGTTGGAAGGTTGCTCCGGCGTTTTTAAGGCCGAAAGGCATCTTCCAGTATGCGAAAGTACCCCAAGGGAAAATAAATGTCGTCTTATGTTGGTCCTCGGGTTTAATATGAATTTGGTTATGCCCTGAAAATCCATCCATGAAAGAAAAAACTTTGCTTCCCGCACACTTGTCGAGAATCTGATCGATGAACGGTGTCGGGAAGTTGTCTTTAGGACAAGCTTTGTTGAAGTCATGAAAATCCATGCATACACAGATGGTTCCTTTCTTTTTATTCACAAAAAGGGGATTGAATACCCATTTAGTCAAGGGAGCTGGGTAGATAAATCCAACATTAAGCAGTTTTTCTACCTCTGCCTTGATAGCAGGGGCCTTCCAGGGATTGACAGCTCTAAGATGTTGTCGAACAGGATAAGCATATGGGTAAGTTTTAATTTCATGTTTGACAATTCAAGGGTCGATTCCTGGCATCTCTTCATATGACCAAGCGAATACATATCAGAATTCCTTGAAGAGTTCGGTGTAGATAAGAAGTTCTTCTCGCGAACAATTTGCACCGATGTATACATTTTCAATCTTGCTAGGGATATGAGAGATATTGATCATGACGGTAGGGGAAATACTCGCCATGTTTCCCTCGACATAAATTTCATGTGTATCAAGTGGAACTACAGCATGACCGACTATCTTGCTCAAAGTAGATCTAAAATCATCTTGCTCGATTCTAGCAAGCTCTGGGAGAAAACAAGAGCGATGATGCATATTATAGCAAGGTTTGTCAAAACCATTCATGACCTCAATGATAGCTTCATCTGAAGGAAAAGTCTCATCAAGGTAGTCATGTGAGCAAGACGAAGAAGCGGCCCACACGAGCTCTAGGAAAGGATCTTCCTCGTTCTTCTATGAGGTGACAAGATCCGTATCAGTGGAAGAGTCAATAATGTATTGATACGTAAGCTCTACTTTCAATAGTGTCATGGTCATTCCACAACATGATTGACCTTCACAAGACGTTGTCGAGGAAGGTAGGGTCCAGGATCATTAAAATAGGAAGTGCATAAAGGAATGGACTTCTCTGACGAAATGGTCCTACTGGACATGGCATAAATATGGTGAACCAATGCCATGAAGTTGAAGGTACCCATAAGGGATGAATACATTCTGACACTAATATTCTCACTTTCCAGCTGAGAATTATCGATCATGGGGATCGAAGGTCGAATAGATGCAATGGGACTAGGATACGCAAAGGACAACTGATCGATCGCCATGATCTTCCCATCGTGAGGAAAACAAAGAGTATGGAAGACAGACGATACGATTACAATCATAGTGTAAGTCCAATTGTGTCCTAGTAACAAGTTATATTTGAGGGGCGCATCAACCACCTCGAAATCCACCTCTATTTTCTTCCCACCTAACTGGACTGGAAAGGTAGGAAGAATACCGTGAAGGCGGAAGGAACGACCATCAAAATCAATCAACATGGTCGGAGACTGAGAAAGGGTCAGAGAGCTGAGGTCTTTCCAATAGAACAGGGACATAACACATGTTGCAGCGCCTTCATCGACAACAGTACGCTTAATGGTATACTTCGAGTAACCCACGTGGATTTGGAATGCCACATGGTAAGGAAAGTGAGGCTTCACATATGTGACGTCAAACTTGATAAATTTTGAGCCACAAGGATATAGATCTCCTAAAGAAGATAGCAAGGCATTCCTATGTGAAGGACACGTCTAGAGTACCTCCAGAGCTGACATCGCACAAGGGGTTTGATCCAGGTCCTCAACAATAGAGTAATTATGGGCGGCTCTAGCATTAGGACATTGGGTAGAGCACTTAATTACTCCTTTCGGAATACGAGGTGGTGGCTCTAGTTTTTTGATCTGTAAGGGCATCTCTGGAGGAGGGGAAAACTCTAAACCAAATACAGTCTATGGAGAATTGTAATTATGAAACCAAGTGGCTACATTAACCTCATATTTAACCATATTGATGCATAAACGGTCATCGTCTTGCATTAGTGGGTTTTGACTCCCACTCGCCACATTTTCGAAATTCGAGGAGCTCAAGGCCATGTGCTAGTTATGTGGAAAAGGATTAGTCAACATAGCGGGCGATAGAGATAAAATCCTCGCAACTTCCGTGAGTTTGGGGAATAAATGGGTAAGGTGATTGTTTGTACAAAGATTATAGGAAAACTTCACATTTCACCTTTCTTTATTTCCCTCACCAACATTATTATTCGTCTTCTCATTATTATCATTGTCCTTGGGTTTATTATTATTCTTCCCACCATTACGATTATTATTACATCCTTTCTTCTTATTCCCTCATGGTTGTTGGTTACCATTCGGGTTGGTTGACAATTGCACAGAGCGTACATCCTCCAATTGAGTGGGATTACAGGACACAGACGAAGTTGGCCCTCCTACAGACTAGTTTAGAGACAAGTCTTTCAAATGGCTTGTCACAGATTCTACGGATTTCAAATTGACGGAGCCCACAATGCCATCGGCATGAGGCACGAGATTTTGTCTAGGGTCATAGTTTGACCTCGGTGCGTCAGGAAGAATCTCGTATAACATCCCTGACTGAGCATATATAAGATCTAACTGCTAGGCTTTAAAAATTGCTTCTTCCTCAAATGTAACCCTAGATGTCGAAACGTCCTTCGAAATATAAGGCAGGAGATATTTAAGGAACCACTCTAGCGATAATTCCTGGGGTATGTAGGCCTTGATCAACCTCTTTTGTCTACACACTCCTATATGTGATCCGAGATATGAGTGGCTCTATCCTAACGGAATTTTGACAAAATTTTGATGCCAACATCGTAACAAATCGACAATTGGAAGTGATTGAGGAAGACTAAAACCAACTGATTAAAATTTTTGTATGCCCCCCTAGGTAGCTTGATATACCATTTCACGGAAACCCCTGTGAGGGTGCGTTGAAACAATATTAATCGAAAATAATCGTCATTAAGGGAATTCGAAGAGCACCAAAGGTGAAAAGTGGTAACGTGATCACCAGGATCCTCACCAGTTCTTCCCTCGAATTTTGGAATATCCGAAGGAAGCTTAGTGGGGACGAAGGTCCATGATGGATCATGATGCACAAGGTCATTCATTAACTTAGACAAGTCTGATAGATTAAGCATGGCCAAAAAAGGGGGACGGGTTTGCGACATCTGGCCCCAAGCTCCCTGGAAAGATTGTGGTTGGGGAATCACAGCCCATCTAAGGTTCTGGTAAGTACCATGGCCCTTTTCGAGATTATATGACCCTCCTTCGGACTGATTCATAAGGGGTTGTTTGGGCACCATTCCAGTAGGAATGTTCTAATGAGGATTATAAAAACTTCCCCCAGTCAGAGTGGCTCTGGGTTGGGGGTTTCCCAAGGTGTGAAACTAACCTCCTCTATGTATGAATCCGGAGGATAAAGGTGGATTCGTCATGCCAAACATGTTGATCGGAATAGACAAAGAGGAGGTGGGTGTAAAGGACGAAACGTGAGCAATAGCTTTTCCTCCAAGTTGGTTACTCCATCCAGAAGAAACGGGATTAGACTCAGGACTAAGAGGAGGAATGCCTCCAACGATAGGAGTCATTTGAGGGACATGAGTGCCACCAAACAAGAATGGAGTATGTGGAGGATTTGTGCCCCCAAGTCCAATGCTAGTATTCGTACCAGCCGCTAGGATGGAGTTTGAAAACTACGATGTGAAGTTCAACATACCATAAGAAAAAGGACTAGAGGCCATAGGGATGGACTGAACGTTATATCTCAGTGAGTGACAAAGAGACCCAAAAGGGTTCATGGCTATAGGTTGAGTATTCACTATAGGACGAGCAGAGGTGATGATAGGCACCTCTGGCACTACGACCATTGTGGTTGAAGGTGTCAAAGGGGAACCATTAACTATAGTAGGTATGGGAGTTGAAGGACTCCCAGTATCTTGATGACTTGATTCAGTACTCATCCTTGTATGATCACAAGTCTGATAAGTAGAGGTGTGTGTACCACGATTGATAACTTTTCACCTTTTAGAAGGAAACTACTCAAAATGCGGTGGTAACTGTAAGAAGCGGTGACCTGTGGGGAAGTTGGTCTAGCTCCATGATGAATCAAGACTCGAGATATAAAAAACAAATCCTAAGGCCAACTAGTAATCAAATAACACACCAAAGATAATCAAACGACCAATATGCACACAAACAAGATAAAGTGGTTGAAAGGGGCCTCCCTCTCTAAAGTAGGTATGTCTCGCCCAAGAGGGGCCTGAGACTCCTCTGCTAGATATCAGAGGTATTAGAATCGGTTATAAGGGCCCTTGTGGGCTTAACAACTAGTTGGTCGGATCCCCCCGAAGAGGTAATCCTCCATAAAGGTTGTGTGTTGTTCGACCCGTATCTGACCCAGGGTACCTGCAGAATAACCCCTGCAAGTAACCTATGTGGTACCTAAGTCAAGCAAATAAGAAACCACGATATAATCGATGCACAAGCGAACAGTCGTAATTCAGGTCCACCGTATGGGCAGGGTAACAAAGCCCAAAACCTCGAAAGAATCGCCTCTCATAGAGTTAAGGGTACTAGCAAGATCCCCATATACGAATAGATCCCCAGAAATATATCTAACTCTAATAAGGTATATGACTGTAAGCGGAGCCTCTTGATATTACCGATTATACAATGGATTTCTCCACTCCCTTAGTCTGACACATATGTTGATTTAATAGCCTTACGGAGAAATTTACTCACAAAATCCTATTCCAAGGCTCTAAATCCTAAGCTAGTTTGTGCACCCTAGAAAAATAAAATCGTTACTAATCATTTTTAAATTATAGCATTACTTTTAGTGGCCTTGCTTACTCAAAAAGGTATGGTCGTGAAACTAGTGATGTTATGACTCAACAAGTAGAATAAATGAATATGAATACAATGCAAAGTCCTAACTTCAATTCCCAATAAATGATATTCTTTTCAAAATGCAATTCTCAATTTAGTTATGCAATTCTAAATAAAATTAAATATTTCTTTACATGTACTAATATCAATGATAAAGACTTAAAAGATCAAATGCCAACAATGTAAAATGCCTAATATTTTTGTATTTTCAATATAAGAGAATGGAAATGCAAGGAATGAACAACAACTTGATATAAAAACTCTACTATGTGTAAACAGAGACAAACCAAGTAGGATATCAAGAAGAAAAACACCCAGCCCAAGATACAAGGACAATCAAATTAAAAGGATGATGAGAAAGGCACCACCCAAAACTTCAACCAAAGAAAGGTTTCTTGTCATTCTACATACACTTAATAGTCATAAAAGAGACCCAAGAAGACTCAATAATCATCAAAACCTAACCAGCAACCAAGAAACAAAGGGTGATGTACGCGACTGTTCAGGAGAAAAGCACATATATACGACTCTTGCAAAAGAACAACACGCGTATGTACGCGACTGTCAAGAAAAAAACCCACGTATATGTGTTAAAACACAGCCAGGCTAAGGAGAAGGCTAAGAAACTCAGACTTGGACTGAAGAGAGGTTGTCAAGCAATCATACGACAAGAAAATGAATATAAGCGAGAGCAACCTAAGGAGAAAATCACTCCAAACCCCGAAAAATAAGATTATATCCCCAGTATGGTCACCAATTATGTTACGAGGAAAATATCTCTATGGCTAGGGGTAAACCACAACAGACGGAAATGATTGCAGAAATTAACTATAATCTCAAGTATGCTATATAAACAATAATACTATCAAGACAAGATAAAATTCATACCTCATCCAAACGCTCGATGAAGTCCACCATTGAGCACTTGACTCAAAGCAATACACCTGCAACTAGTCCTCAACAACCAAGAAATGAAATCATATAGTGATAGTATATATTGTTATCACATTCAATAGCATAATCCATCAACATTCATAACAAATACACCCATGGAATAACAATTTAAATATTTTCAAGATATTAATTGGAAGAGAAAAGAGTATTTCTATTAAAATGTAATCAACATAAGTGAATGAATTACAAACTTCCGTGTCGGTACGGTTTGGAACCGAGAAACTAAGTTCCTTCCTGCTAGACCTCCACCACTTCAATCCTCCACCAAAGGAAATCTCGTGTAAGAGAGACAATGAGATTCTTAATCAAGTAGGGAAGAGCTTGGGGGTTGAACAATGTGTTCAAACTTAAAGGACGAAGGGATGCAGACTCAATATGAAGTGAATAATTTCTCCATAGTAACTTTTCTCTCAAAGTTGAATTCTTCTCCCCTTTTCCATAGCTTGGATTTGGCCCATTTGTAGCCCTCAAGTGGAACTGAAGGGTCGAGTCGAAACGTTTCCAGTATATGGAAGGAAAAGAATCATGGATCTCATGATGTGACATGGAAACCCGACATCATTTTTTAATTTTGGGCACAAACCCCGATGTACATGGGCTGTAGTGGTGCAATATGCTTATACACATGTTGTACTATAGGTAGGGTGTGTATATGTGGAAAAATAATGTTTTTAGCTCTGGGATTTGCAAAAAGGGACTTCAAGTCTGCATAGGGAAATGGAAAAAGGCCTTTTGTGAAATTTTGCATAGGGTGAGGCAAATCTTGCTATAACACACATCAATTTAATGTTACAAAAAAACATATTGGAAACTGATATATCATTCATTGGAAATTGACATCTCAGGTATTGGAAACCGATATGTTAAGCATTGGAAATCGATATTCATAATAAATTTATGATGGATTGGACTAAAATTAGTCTAAGTTTAACGAAATGGAGGTTTTTTGGTCCAGTCCTACCACATCGCCCACCCCTTTGTCCCTCAATTGTATGACTGTATAAAGTGGTGCCCTTGAAGTTTCTAGTGCCTCATTGTCCCAATATTTGCAAGCCTCCCCCCATCTACGAGGGGTAGAGGTAAATCCAGGGTTGATCAGAAGTCCATCCCCACATATGAGTACTCATTCAACACGACATGTTGCTACTCCTAGGAAACAAAGAATTCATTAGTGAATACCCTCCCCACTACACCCCCACCGATCACACTATAATCTCTCCCCATTGTAACAACTATGGCTTTCACATAGAGATTTACCCAATCACAATTGAGGTCACATAGATGGCACACACTCAAATAAAATGACACATAAAAATACACCAAATGCAAAATCTCCCCCCTTACCCAAGTAAATGTGTTAGTTGCATTCATAGTAATCCAAACAACATCCAAGCTCATGCATATCTATTCCCTCTCATCATTATCTTAATTGGCCTCATTTGGTAGCCCAATATTTGATGGGGGGGGGAATTACCCACCCACCCTAACCACCATATAGGCCACAACCCTAGTCCCTAGATTGGTGATCTTCGCCATTGCGATCAAACCATCAACCTTTTGGGTCCCCTCCTCACAATAACATTCTATAAATGCATCCACCATCATAACCCTCCTCAATGGGGGCCATGAGTTAGTCTCCTCTCCCTAGATAGGGACCCTAGTCATAAGTACACTTTAAAGAGGGTCAAATCTACTCATTTCCCTCACACCACAAATTAAGCATTGGGATTTCATGTCCTGACTATCCTCTCTAGTATCCCTACCTTTGTCCTCCTCAAGGGGCATAAAAAGTACTTCAATAGCCTACACACTGCTAGTTTCCTCTACATTAGAAGCACTATCATCACCTAGGCCCTAAGGCATTCATGCTCCCACTCCCTCCATTTGATAGGCATCAACACACCTTGTCAAAACAAATTAGAAATACCATTGGTATCATGTTATTTTTCCTTCCTCTATCATATTGTCTATGTATTTTTTAACTTGATAGAACCATCATCATGTTGGCACCTAGTTATAGGTCTATCTGATTTTCTTACAGGAGAGTCACACTACTTAGACACACAATGGTGTTAATTATATTATTGTATGCTTATGTCCATCGAATAGTTGCGCGACTATCTCGTGTGTCCAAGAGGTTTTTCTACGATGTGATTGCACACATGTTGAAGGAATATGCACATAGTTTCATGCATTTATTCCTTCATGATATATAGGACCCGATGGAAACTATAATAGGGTTTCATGTGAGATAAATATTGCTTAAAACTTAAAATTAAACATACAAAAAGACAGAGAAGGATGAGAGGATAGTTTGGAAGTCACAAAATTGGATTTGAACAATCCAACCTCTTGCAATCTATGCTAGAAACTTTAGTTCAAATTTTCCCAACTCATAACTCACACCAAACAAATTTATTTTGAAACTGTCATGGATCTATTTATTAAGCTTGACCTAAATATTTTGTTTCCCAATACATGGTCTCACAAGCTTTACTTTATGCACAGTTTGTGTTGTTGGATTCATTTTCTTGAGCACTTTCATGCTATGGTATTAGTTTCATGCATGTAATATCTTTTTTTGGGAGCCATTTTTTCTCCGTTTTTCAAAGGCATTCACTACCCCTTTCAAATATACTTATTCAAACTAGAATTTAGACATCATATTGTCCTCTACCTATTTTGCATTAAACCATTTGAATGCTCCTATGTTTACCTTTAGGGCCTTCCTTCCTTGGTAAGTTTCTTCACCATTCGAGTTGCATTTTGTTCTTTCCTATCAATAGTACTCCACTTTCATGGGTCACCTTGGTTTAATGCCCCTTTTCATATTGGTTCCCATGTTGCTACTTCCTCCTTAAAGATTGAGAGTCCATATAGTTCATATAACATCACAATCCTCATACTTCACTCTCTTCATCATGTTGGCCTATTCCCTCAAACTCTTGAGTGATTGTTGTTGGTTGTTTTCCATGAGTTATATGCCACTAAATGCTCATTTCATTCATGTGCCAAAGCCCATTTTCATTTTTACCATTATTCATCCATTATAAGGAGACCCACATGGTTCCCCACCCCTAGTTGCCTCCTATTATAAATAAAGGGATGTGCTCATTTTTCCATATACAATATAGAAATATTGTCACCCAACTATAGGCACAAAGGCCACCCCTGAGCACCTTAACCTTGAAAGACAAAATAATTCTGGTAGCAGACCAATAGCCAACCAAGGCAAGTGCACCTTTCTCCAAGGGTAGCGCAACAAGCAAGAATAACTAGAAACCAAGCAGAAAGTCCAAACCATAACCAAGAGAAAGTCCAAACCATAACCAAGAGAAATTCCAACCAAAACCAAGATAAAGTCCAACCAAAACCAAAATGCCAGTTGCAGCAGGTGCAGATGTACTCCCTCTCCAAATTTGTGCACCACTAGTTATTATGCAGTTGTGAGAGTGAGAGTGACAAATGAGCTCTAGCGCCCTCTATTTATACTACTCTATCTCATTTTACTATGTTGACTTGTCTTTCTGGAGGCTAATAACTCAATATTAAATATTATATTGAGTCGACTTGTCTCCTATAGGGTTATTATCCAACGTTTTAGGTTTTCTCTTGCTTCCCGAAATATTCTAGTCTTGTCAAAGGTTACACATGGAGGTTAATACCTCACGTATACCATAATAGCAACATTCCCTCCTAGCTAGGGAGGTATTAAAGGTAATGGTATTGAGAACAAATATACCATTCAACAGGTAGCAACATCATAGCCACACAGGCTATCTCATGATCACATAGATCAACTCACGAGCAACATCATCACTGTCAGTATCATCTGATAGCATCAACTACATCATCTCTCGAATCCATAGTCCATCTGAGTAATCGAGCATGATGTTGAATAATTCACTCACTCCACCAAGTGATGCAAGAACTATTATTCTAATCTGGACATATGTCCTAGAAGAATAATTGTTCCAACAGATTCTGGAAGCCACGCCATGGGATACAAGGACTATTCTTCTAATCTGGACATACGTCCTAGAAGAATGTCTGTCCTGGACCATTTTCCCTTCGGCCACTACTATGAACTCAGGGAAAAAGTTTTTCATGTACCAATCTCTCCACTCTGGTCACTATTATAAACTCAGGGAGACAAACCATTCTTGTAATCTGTACATATCTCCTAGAATAATAGTTTTCCATAGTATATCAACAATTTGTCAACTTGGACCATTCTCCAAAGGGCGAATGTATGTCCACCAGTAATCTTTCAATCTGGACCATCCTCCACAGGAAGGATGTTTGTCCACTAGTAATATGTCATGCATGGACCATTCTTCACCTGGAGAATTTCTATCCATCAACACACTGACTATCCATCTAGCTAGCAATCATCTCCAACACTAGTGGTAGTCTCCATGGCAATCAGAACAATGCCATTCAATAGAACACAATTGTGTCTATCCATAGTAGTACACAACTATTATCCAATGGTACAAAACCACACCTAGTAGCACACGACTACTAACCAGTGACACATAGTCACAGCCAGTGGAACACATCCACCACAATGGCATACAACTACTATCCAGAGACATAAAGTCTCCACAACAATCATTTCATATCACTAGCATATTTGGCCCATTTTGTGACGGCTATTTCGACGCTATGTCGTTGATATGGCGACGAATCTGGAGTCTCTGTAATGTCGGTTTATGTGACGTGGCATTTTCGACGAACTTGATCAAACGTCGAAAAAGAGACAATAAAGGCAAACAATGTGAAACCAACTTTTTGTCTAAATTGCGACAACAACTTTTATAGCTAAATCGACGCATCAATAGAAGTTGTCGTTTCATATTCGACTAAAACTTTTTGTTGTTTATGTAGTTAAACCGACGCATCAATAGAAGTTGTCGTCGCATATTCGACGCACTTTTTCGTTGTTTATATAGCTAAATCGTCGCATCAATAGAAGTTGTCGTCGCCTATTCAACGACAACTTTTTGTGGTTTATGTAGCTAAACCGACGCATCAATAGAAGTTGTCGTCGCCTATTCGACCATAACTTTTTGTTGTTTATGTAGCTAAACCGACGCATCAATAGAATTTGCCATCGCCTATTCGACGACAACTTTCCGTTGTTTATATAGAAAAATCGTCGCATTGATTAAAGGTGTCGTCGGATATGCAACGACAACTGTTCGTTGTTTATATAGCAAAATCGTCGCATTGATTAAATTTTTTGTCGGAGATGCGATGACCAAAATTTATTTAGAAAAAAATAAAAAAATATTTTGGGCATCAATTTTGATATTAATATTAATATTAAATCCCAAAGGGTATTTCATGAGCCCCGTATTGATTTCACAAAGCCTTGGGACTTCTTTAATGGAGCTTATCAAGGCTCTCCAAAAATGTGTGGGGATGGAGTCATACTCTTTTTAGATCATTACCACTTCTTCTCCTTAAAATATGGAGCAGGACTGGGAGCAAATAGCATGGTTGAATTCTACACCCTCTAGATGTTGATGAAAGTTGCACTTGAAAAAAATATTAGGTGTTTGCAAGTTCTTGGAGATTTTAAGTTGTTGATGGATTGGGATAATGGAAAATTTAATATTACATATTTTGTCTTGGAGCCAATCATGGCACTATGCTTGGAGAAAAAATCTATGTTTGAGGAGGCCTCATTTTTCCATATCTACATGGATTTTAATAAAAAATAGGATATGTTGTCAAAATAAGCCATCATGCTACAAGGCTCCTTGTGGAATGTGAATACAAGGAGAATTCTCTACTAGAAGTTACTCAATTATCTATGTTTTGATGTTTGGTTGATAGGTCTTGGGGTAGATATAGAATTATGTTTTCTTGGAGGTTAAAGATGATTCTAGAAATGTTATGTTTTGTCTAGATTGATTTTGTATGGCTATGTACGAATCATATATGGATCTCTTTTGGAAGATGAAATGTATATGTCTAGGTTAGTATCAGGGAAGATGAACTGAGCCAAAAGGCTAGCTTATGTGTATTTTTATT
>ML798373.1:646507-660217 GCA_009831015.1 Picea engelmannii | reverse complement strand
GGAGACATGCCAACACAGGCAAATGAGATCATCAAGTTCCTCAATTCTAAAACCAGGGAAGAGCTGGAAGAGCTGAAGATTGAAGACAGAACAGAGACCATCCTTGAGGTCAAAAGAGTTCTGACCAAGAGAGGACTAATGCTTCAGCTGGAAGAAAAGGTTTAGGTCATGGACGAGGGGGTACAAAGGTTCTTCAATAAGATTGAAGCTCTCCAAAAGAAAGGTCTACCTAGTCTGAAGGTTATTAATGATAAACTGATGACACTCCCAGATTACAAGAAGAGATTGGCTGAGGTTTCTAAGGACAGTTCAAAGTTTGCAGGCATACAAGGGAGCATCACCGGAAAAGTATTCATGGATGCCCTTCAGTTGGACATCAGTATCCAACACGAGATTCGATACATATTCCTCACCAAGCCTACATTCGCCAAGTATACAGAAATGGATGAAGTGTATCGAAGACTGCTCAAGGTCAACGTGCCCAGTCATCTCAGATGGGAAGAGCTCTGTGATCTGATCGATTAGAAGATGAGCTGTCCAGGTCTAGTCACCTGTCCAGTCAGGTGAAGTCGTGCAAAGGATTCCTCAATGGCCTACCCAGAAATTAGCATGCAGTTACACCAAGTCATCAAGCAGTTCCTAGATTTAGGAAATTTGTTAAATTAGTTAGGCTAAAAATAGATTCAGCACATCCAAGTCATTTATGACAGGAACGTTTATCATTTGAGTTATAAATACTTCACCTTTTGAAGTATTGAGGGTTGTTGATCTTCACACCCTGACGCTATCAGACTGTAATTTTGTTGAAGAGATCTTCCATTAATAAAAAGGAGGCACTTTTATAGGATTCTTGCGTGTATTCACTGGTGATGTTTACCCTCTAAGTTGAATGTTATTCTTGCTTTGTGATCATCTTGTTTTCTAATTCTAATATTTAAGAGTAACAAATGTTGCAGGATTTATCTCGTATACCCTGTTTCTGAATCAAAAGATTTTAGTGTTTATCTTCTGGTGTTTTCAATTAAGAAATTCTTAATTGTCTCTTAGTTGAAATTATCTTTCTCATCTTTTCTTTTGTCCATCATCTAAGATACTAAAAAATTTAGTGAGTATATTATCTCGCCCTGTGGAAGTCTTCTTTCAAGTTTCTGGTTGTATTTCATATTTTATTAAAACACAGACCCCATAGCCCAATGGATGTGTAGACTGTCTCAACCAATTTAAAAAAACACTTTGACAACAAAACTGACCTATTTCTTTACCTAGCCTAATATCTAAAATTGGAAACATAGCTAAATCATATAGAGAGATCCCTCTCTGAAGTTGGAAGGGATAGATCCAAGCTTCGAAAGTGGTTGGATAAATTTACCTTTGTAGATTTCTTCTTTTTCAACCTCTAGGAAATTTACCAAGTGCTAGCAAGACTCATTATCATTATTTGCTCTACAATTCTGAAAACGTCCACCATGTTGTAATTGGACCGCTCGAAGTTGATACTATCTATTATTATCTCTGTGGAGGAAAGGGTCGAGAGTATTCCTTCAAATAGCGTTTGCAGTTGTGGGTGAGTTTCATAAAAACCCATCTAGCATACTGCATCCATTTTATCTGATCTATCCAGCACATCTTCCTATAGTATTTAACAAATAGGAAGGTTTGCATCTGGCTTTTTTAATCCCCATAATACCCCACCTGGGTTCTCTCGGTATGTTAATTACGGGTATGTTATACAGGTGACCTGGGACAGACGAGATGGACAAGTTCTACCCTACAACATGTGCAACAGATGAATTACAATGTGTTGCTTTTGCCCGACGATCTTTCATATGCCGATTGCAAGCAACATCTATGGGACTCCTTCGACAGTCTTATTGTTTACATTTTCTCTTCCATTTCTTGGATCACTTCTAGTCCCCCCATTATCCTATCCTCAAGTCGATCCCAACTCAAAGGTGTCCGACATGGTCGCCCATAAAGGAACTCGAAAGGCACCATCTTAATGGTGCTTTGGTAACTATTATTATATGTGAATTCTATCAGTGTCAATAATTGTTCCCAATGCTTTTGTTGGTCCATCACGTACATGCACAAATTTTCCTCCAAGGTATTTGTTCGGTCTACCCGTCAGTCTTCGGGTGATACGCAGTACTAAAGTTAAGTTGGGTTCCCAAGGCCTCTTGGAAACTAGTCCAAAATCGTCCAGTAAACACCGATACCCGATCAGATATAATCCTCTTAGGCATGCCATGCAGCCTCACAATCTCACTAATGAAAAATATAGCTATGTCAGGTGCCTGATATGTCATACGCATAGGAATAAAATGAGAACTCTTCATCAGAGTGTCGAATACTATGAAAATCAAGTCGTGTCTCCTTGCCGTCAATGGAAATCCAACAATAAAATCCATCGAAATAAGCTCCCATTTCCATTCTGGAATAGCGTGTGGTTGTAGTAATCCTGTTGGATGTCTATGTTCGGCCTTTACCTACTAAAATTCTAGACATCTGGCCACATAGTTGACTATGTCTTCCTTCATTCCTTTCCAGAATAATAAGGGTTTAAGGTCTTCCCTCATCTTCGTGACTCCCAGGTGAGCCATGTATACTGCTCTATGAGACACGTTTTGGATCAAGCTCCTCAACTCAGTGTTTGGTGGTATGTAAATCCGATTTTTAAACCCCAATAATCCATCATTGTCAAACATAAATCCTTCAAATCTTGGTATCATCATTTTGTTTTGTCTAAAAATATCCTCGACCTCTTTGTACTAGTCATCGTCGCACTGTAAGGTTTGAATTTTTTCACGTAGATTCACCTGACGCAACAACACTGAAAAAATGCATGGTATCTAACTCAATGCATCTGCCACTCGATTCATTGTTCCTTTTATGTAAGATATCTCAAAATCGTACTCGCCAAGAAGTTCTGAACAACATCGTTGTCGCACGTTCAGGTCTCTTTGTGTAAAGTTCTGCTGCAGTCCATAGTGGTCCGTATTTAGTTCAAATTTTCCTCCAACAAGGTAATGTCTCCATACCTTCAAGGCATAAATAAAGGATAAATACTCTAAATCATGCTTCACATAGTTCTCCTCATGCCTTCTCAGTTTCCTCGAGATGTAAGAGATCACTTGACTGTCTTGCATCAAAACTCTGCCTAAGCCTTCTTTGGATGCGTCAGTGCATACCAAGAAGTCCGTGTCCATGTCAGTGATCTTTAGTATCGATGTCATTTTCAACAACTCCTTGAGCCTCCAAAATGCTTCCACACATTTCTCAATCCAAACAAACTTCTTGTTCTTCTTCTGCAATTCTGTGATCGGATTTTCTATCTTCAAAAATCCCTCGATGAACCGTCGATAGTATCTTGCTAAACCCATGAAGATGTGCATTTTCGGGACATTCATCGATGCAGGCCATTCCATAATGGCCTCGACCTTTGTTGGATCCATGATGATACCTTCACCGGAGATGACATTCCCTAAGTAGTGAATCCTCGATTGATAAAACAAGCATTTGGACAACTTCCCATACAATTTGTTCTCTCGCAGACACTGTAGTACCGAGCGTAAGTGCTTGTCATGCTCCTCCGTCGTCTGAGAGTAAATCAAAATGTCCTCAATGAATACTTGGATGAACTTGTCGAAGTACTCGCGAAACACCCCAGTCATTAAACTCATAAATACCCTGGGTTGTTTGCTAGTCCAAACGGTAAAACAGTAAAATTGTAATGTCCAAACCTCGTCTTAACGGTGGTCTTAGGGACGTCATCCTCCTCGATGCATAACTAGTGATACCCTGATCACAAAGCAATCTTGGAAAACACCGTTTCACCCTTCATCTGGTTGAATAGATCATCAATCCTTGGCAATGGATATTGATTCTTGATCGTTTCCTTGTTCAACTGACGGTAGTCAATGTAGAGTCTCCATGACCCATCCTTCTTTTGTATGAAGATAAGAGGCACACCCCACGGTGACACACTTAGACATATAAGTCCTAGTTCCAACAACTCCTTTAGTTTCATTCTCAACTCATGTAACTCTGGAGTCGACATCCGATAAGGAATTCTAGCTATTGGTTAAGTCCCCGGTTTTAGGTCTATGGTAAAATCCAATTCCATTTCTGGTGACATCCCATGTAACTCCTCTAGAAATATGTCTATGAACTCTCTCACCATCGGTAGGTGTTCTATTCCTTCCGCTCCTACTTTTTCATTCAATGCAAGGATCATATAAATCTTACATCTCTTGCGCATGCTCTTCCGTAACTGCAAGGAAGAGATAAACCTAAGGGAAACTCCTTGGTTCCGTCCTACAATCACGTGTCTTTGTCCCTCATCATTGACCAAGATCAACTATTTCATCTTACAGTTGAGTATCGCCTCATGCGATTCCAACCAGTCCATACCAATCACAACGTCATAAGATCCTAAGATCGAGACATACAGGTTGGCAATGGTGACAAACTCTCCCAGGTTAAGGGTACAGCCTATAACCCTTCCTCTAACCTTCTGTTTGACTCCTAAATCCATTTGTACAAAGATAAACTCATCTTGTTTGACTGCCTTTACCTTAAACCATTTTATCCCCACATCAGAAATGAAACTCTCGGTATCACCAAGATCTATCAAAATATTAAGGGTCTGGTTAGCGACAGTACCTGACATCTCGAGCACATTTGATTGGTTCTCTACCTGGCAGTTATTCATCGCTACATGAATCCGATGGGCCTTTCCCAAACCTTCCATAGTAGTGGGTCCAGAAGATCTAGATGCTTTATTCCTCTCCACTATGTAGTTGTGCTGGTAGTGTGGCTCCCCACACATCCAACACCCTTTCTTCATTCCAGTACTCCCGGTACCCGAAGTAGAAGATGACGACCTACTGGCATGGAATCCTAGTCTGTTCTGATGAACAGGCCTAAACTTTTGCTGCTGTGGTCAACACTACTACTGATGCTATGGTCCCTGATAAGGTGCCCACTACTGAGGCATTGGTCATCGAGGTGCAGTGAAACTGGATCCTCTCTGGAAGCCATGATATCCTGGTGTCTATATAGCTGGTGTTTGATGTTGCAATGCACTAGATGACACCTGCCCTGCTAGTCTCGCTGGAGTCCTCCTCTGACACTCGCTGATAAGCTCCTTCTCTTCTATGAGGGCCTTCTAGACGACATCATGCAAGGTCTGAGGCATCATAATCCTAACCTTGGCACGTATGTTGCCATTAAGGCCAAACATGAACCTTTTGACCTTAAGTTTCTTAATATTAATATGCGGAGCATACCAAAGCAGCTCCATAAAACATACCTCGTACTCGGGCACCATACGACCGCCTTGTCGTAAGGCATTGAACTCGTTGAGCTGATGCTCAATGAATTCCTCTGATAGGTACCTCTCTCGAAACTGTTCCTTGAACAATTCCCTTGACACGTCTTCGACGACCATGTTCATTTGTGGCAGGAGAGTCTTCCACCATAGAAGAGAACTCCCCTTCAGTTGAAATACCACCATGCAGACCTTCATGTTGGAGGTGTAGTCACGAAGTGTATATTACATCACCATATTATCCAACCATGCCTCAGTGGCTGCACCGTCCGGGACACCAAAGAACTCGAGAAATTTGACCTTCTCGAGTTCGCAGTGAATGCTACCAATATCGATCGGAGCACGTGATGGACCCTCAGGGGGTGCTGACACCCTGGCCTCATCTCTATCCAAATGACCGATCAGTGCCTCAAACATGCATTGAAAAAATCTCATCAACCCAGCCACGTCACCCACCGCTATCTTCTCTTTCCCGAAAACCTGTTCATCTCCCTGGGGGTTAGACCCATCAGGTGTGGATGTTGTTGGAGGCATCACGCCTCCTCCCCTAGCACCTTGTCGTCTGCCTCCGCGGCGTCCTCTAACCATGACTACTTGCATGAATACAAGTCAACTTAATTAGAAAATTATAATCAAATATCATATCAACAAAATCCGTAGTGATCCCTAGTCACGGGTTGAACCTGCTCTGATACCATATGTAAAGACCCAAATACATTACGAATACAGGCAAAGAAAGGTGCAATTTTTATTTTATTTATTTTTAGGCAGGAAGGAAATGACAAAACAGTTAACCACGCCTAGACAAAGAAAACATGCACATCGATCAGGCAACAGATAACTATGACTCCATGCACTGACACAAGGTCAACTAGGCTAAACATGTGTAAAACAACAAGGAGAAATGACTACCCACTCGACGCAAGATGACCTTGCCTACAAGATAAGGGACACCACCCCCATCCTGACACAATGACCTTGACAGCCAGATAACTAGAACCTTGATGGTGCACAATCAAATGCATGAAGGCATTGCAATCCAAGCTCCATCAATGAACTTACAAGATCAACAAAACCCACAACAGGAAGTACAGACCCCAACCAATTTATGAATCGCCTCTATCCAATAGGGAACACAATGATCCCCTTGTTGGGAATCATGTCATCCCCAGGCGATAGGCATGACAATAACCCTGGTGCTACATAACCTATCTAGACCAAGGACTCTAGCTGTAACAAACTCACTAGGAGCTGAGCTACTGACAAGAGGCTACACCCATACCCCAAGCAATAGGTCGACCAGACCCAAGATGACTACAATCAAAGGAAAAGGTCAAGATAATACCCGACTCCACCAACAACCTGTACAATAACTGATAAGCTAGATGTCTAAGTGTGAAGGTCGAACTGTTACCAAGCGACTAAGGTCATAAATGTTATCATAATGCACACTAAGAAAGGCACTTAACCAAATCAAATACACTTATCAACAATTATAAACTATCCATTAAAATAAGTGATCTACCTAAAATTTTAAAGGTGCTCCATGCTGCTTAAAAAAAGAATCGACATTGTTGTCTAGAAGGTCTAATCTTGAATGTGATCGATGTCTATAATTAATTCCACTTCAATGCTATCTTCTCTGCCATTTTATGTTGTCATGTGGTTATAAATAAAAGCCAATTGATGTTATTTAATGAAATTTTAATGCTATCTTGTTGTTTATGAATAATTGTCACCTCGATGTTATTCAACGAGAATTAATGCTATTATTAAATGCTATCTAAATCAAGTTATACATTACATATAAATCAAGTTATACATTACAAGCTATATAGTGCCATAAAAATTAGGCTACACATTACAAGAGAAGTCATTATACATTCAATGAGATTTAATGCCCTATACATTCAATGAGATTTACTGCCATATGCATTCAATGAGATTTAGTGCCATATACATTCAATGAGATTTAAAGCTATACATTAAAGAAATCTATACATTACAGAAATCAATGAGATTTAAAGCTATACATTACATAAATCTATACATTACAGAAATCTATACAAAAATCTATACATTATAGAAATCGATGAGATTTAAAGCTATACATTACATTGTAGGAAAAGAGCAAGGTGGTCAAAAGACAAGGCTGGAAAAGAGACACAAAGACACAAAGATAAGTGGCAAGTCGCAGAGATTAATAAATACATGAAGACGCAGAGATAAAGGAAAAATCTCAGGGGATAACCAATGGAAAAATCAAAGAAATCTTGCACAATTTATTTAATTTTTTTAATTACTGCTAGCAACTAATGTTGATATTAGCGGAATACATGATGAAGACCCTACGGCCTAACTGTATGGGAAATTTTCTCCCTAAATTTTCAATTCCTTGTCTACCAACAAATCTCTGCCAGTAAAATGCACCATTACACAAAAATTCCCACCGATACACCCCTAATAACCAGTAAGGTGCAAGCCTTTGATGGAGAAGAAAAAAAAACATGCCAAGGGAAAAAAATCGCAGGGAAAATCCTTCCTTAAAATAAAACGAAATGCAGTCCTATGAAGTGGAAAATCTCCAGGTAGACACAAGCAACGAATGTGTCTTTAAGAGTAGAAAATTGCCTAGTAAATACAAACGAAATGCAGTCTTAAAAAGTGGAAATCATCGGGTAAACACCCAGGCAACGATTGTGTCCTTAAAAGTGGCAATTCGCCCAAGAAATAAAAATGAAATGTAGACTTAAGAAGTGGAAAATCACCAGTTAAACACCCAGGCAACGATTGTTTCTTTAAAAGTGGCAATTCGCCCTATAAATAAAAAACGAATGCAGACTAAAGAAGTGGAAAATCACCACTTTAACACCCAGACAACAATTGTGTCTTTAAAAGTGGAAATTTGCCCAGTAAATAAAAATGAATGTAGACTTAAGAAGTGGAAAATCACCAGTTTAACACCCGAACAAAGATTGTGTCTTTAAAAGTGGTAATTCACCGAGTAAATAAAAACGAATGTAGACTTAAGAAGTGGAAAATCGCTAATTTAACACCTAGACAACGATTGTGTCTTTAAAAGTGGAAATTTGCCCAGTAAATAAAAATGAATGCAGACTTAAGAAGTGGAAAATCTCCTGTTAAACACCCAGGCAACGATTATGTCTTAATTCGTCGTCAAATATTAAGGTGTAGAGGTATAAAAGCTGCAGAGAATAATTCCCACAAAAAAAAAACACAGAGTTAAATAGCCAAGAAGGTATTACCAAGTAGAGTTAAATTATCCAGCAACATTTAAAACCGCAGAGTTGAATATTTCATGGCTGAGGGTGTTGAAATGTAGAGAACACTAAACACAGTTTTAAGATGTCGAGAACGATTAGGACGCAGAGGTGATATAACATGCAGAGGCCAAAACAAGGAGGAGATTAAGGCGCAGAGATAAGAAGGGGTAAACTGTTGGGCAAACACATCCTTCACTCATCATCCATACATAGAAAAGTAGGGCATTAAAATATATAGGTCGTTGTGCACCAAAGTTACGATCGTCGATTCACCTCCTAGACAACTGCTCAGGTGTCGACTGACAAACTAGGGATGAGGACGAAAGGCTCAACTCTTCATAACAATCAATAAAAGAAAAGGACAGGAACAACATGCAGGGATCGAAATCCAAGGGAATCAATCAACAACAAGATTAAGGCTATGGGGAAGTTAAGTTATCAGTTAAAATGCTAAGTCAAAATTTCCTTACCCGATTAAAGATACAGAATTGAAAGCGTGAGGTATAATAAGAATCTACCATGCAATATCAAAAAAGCGTACCATAGCCCAAGTCATTCTCTCTGAGTCATTATCCCATGCACTCTGTGTATCTCCCGCTTACTGACCAGTGAGACTTCACCAGTACCTCCCAACCAACGCTAGGGGTACTCTTCTTCCCCCTTAGCCCCCCGAGCCGTAAAGGGGCCACACACACTAAAACAAAGAACAAATAGCTCCCATCTCACCTCGCAAGGCCGAGCTACCACTCCTCATCGAGCTAAGTATCCCAACTCCCACAAGCTAATTCAGTCAAGCCTAAAATTATACAGCGTAACATTATGCATAACAGAAGAGATCCATCATCCTCCTCCTCCCTCCTTTATATAGAGTTTCTAAGTCCTTTACTTTCCCAAAATCCTATTTAATTTATTGTTCAATAATTTAATTCATAAAAATACTCCCCATACATGTGTCACCCATCCCCTTCATTGCACCATAAATTGATTTCATTAAATAATTAATTACTCGTATTTACTTCACCCACCTAAAAGCATTCCTAGAATCGCTCCTAGGTGTCCCCATATTGCCTTACATAATTTAATGACTTACCCCCTTACTAAATCACTAGTTGATTTCAATTTAGAAAGTTTTTAAATGCTAGATTCCTTACTAAGTTAGTCTTTCTACTTTTTCCTTGTGTTTCCCCTTTCTTTTTATGTTTCCCACTTTTTTCTAGTTTCCTAATTCTTTTAAATTTCCCTCTTTCCCTTTTCATTTAAAACTCAAATTGGCAGGTGTAGAAAATTAATTTTTTCCCCTTTTCCTTTTTAATTAATAAATTTTTAATTAGCATATGTGATAAAACAATTATTTTCCCTCTTTCCCCCTTTTAAATTTTATCCCCCAAAAGATTTTTATAAATTAATTGAATTACTTACCCCCTTCTCGTCACATGATTAATGATGATTATCATTATTATTTATTTATTTTTATTTTTATTTTTATATAAACAAATAATTTTTTTTTATCACAAGTATCACTTAGACCTAGACTTTGTTTTCCTAGGTTGGGCGACATTTTATTAGGGAAATTGTTTTAAATCTTTCTTATCACGTTATTCATCATAAGGCCATCTAGGTTTGTCTATTTATTAATTAACAATGTAATGTGCCCTTCAGGACGCACTAGGTGCTCCAAGGGTTCCACTCACCTCATTTTGTTTCCCTTACGCGACATGACCTTCAGGATGCACTACATGCTCTAAGGGTGCCACTTGCCTCTTTCCATTTTTCTTGCACAACGTGCCCTTCAAGATGCACTACGTGCTCCAAGGGTGCCATTCACCTCTTGACTGACTTGGTAGACATCAAAAACCACTGGAGTCAATAATCTATCAGGTGATATTGTGGGAGACTAAGGGCCTCTAAAGAATAAGGCCCTTGCCTTATTGTGTGCCCCTTAGAATCATCGTGAGCGACTATTGTTGTGGGCCCTCATAACATCGTGGGTCTCCTCAAACTAGGTAATCGTTAACCTATAGTTTGAGGCACGGTGAATGTGCTAGTAGGTTGTGGCAGGGATGTTGTCCATACCTCTCCCTCAACGTCTCTAGTTATCGTGTGTTTCCCCTCTACTCCACATGTGAGTCTGGTCAGCAAGCTATCGTCAGCCTGCATCATCGGTGAATCATGTCAAAAATAATATACATAATCATATCATCTAATCAGATGCACAAAATTCATATATACAACAATCAAACCCTAATAGTCCATTCCTCGACTCGATCCAAAGTCCAAGGGGTTTCATTGATGCCTATGCATCCTTGAGGTCCAAAATCCTGCACACTCAAGAAAACTGAGTCAATAGCACATGTCTATGTCAATACAACAAAATAACATGTCATCAATTCATAACGCCTCATAATCATAATCAAATGCCCAATAGTATAATAATCTGGATCACTTGCAAGCAAGTTTCCTCAAAGAATAAGTTCTCTCAGTGCACGCAAGAGAGGGATGTTACAAGGGTGTAATCCCTTTTACTCATCCTAGGGTTTTAGATATATTTATTGAATTGAACAAGTAAAATGACAATAAATTGCAGAAAACTACTCATGAATCCAATATATAGCATGAAACAATACCTTTACTACAAAGATATCATTCACAAAATGCCAAAGAAACACCACCCAGAGAAGTTGCTATCCTTTGATGTTCCAAATAACAAGTATTTCATCCATTGCACAAGAGAAGGAAAGATAGTGAATTTCCTAAAGAGGCCAAAATTTCAGTCCAAGATTATGCAATACTAAAGTGATGAGTTATCATTTTGTGACAACTTAATTTCCTCATATTTATATGATGAAAACCAAGCCCTAGTTTGTCCACTTTATATTTAAATCCACAATTTTGGGTCTAAACCCTAAGTTACAATGCTTAATTGACAAGACGTCTTTCCTTTTTTCCCACATAGGCTAGATAATGACCAAAAATTAAAAAAAAATAGGATGTTAGCGCATCAAATCTCTCTCCAAAGTGGCATGTGAGATAGAGAATCCTCCAAAGGCTAGGACATGATGCTAGAAGAGTACCACATCATCCTAGGACAAATCCAACAATAGAGTGAGGATTCAAGCCCACAACATCAACAAATGCACCTAAAGAGTAAAACGCCCCCTCAAAATATGACATCATGCTCCAAGAAGAGAATGTTTGGGCATAGGAGGGTGACATCACCCCTTCTTCATGTCTCTAGGCCATGTCCAAGTGCTAGATACTTCATTTCAAGTGCAACGTACATCCTTCAAAGCCTCCAATGAGTGGGGAACAAAATTCATCCAATATGATTTAAATCCCCTATGAAGGTCCAAGTGGCCTAGTCCCTCCATGAATGTATTCCATCAGGAAAGGACTTTCAAAGACAAACAAGTACACCCTCCAAGGGTCCACAACTCACATGTATCATGCCAAGTAAGACATTGATCCAGATTTTATGAGCAGAACGAAAATGAATACAGATTATTATTATTCTTAACACAGAGACATAAGAATAACAAAGATGCAATAACAGAGATACAGTAAAATTGGTTTCTATTAAATAAGGAAATAAGATGAAACTGTAAAATGCAGCGGAAAATAAGCTTGTTGGAATGGTGGTGACTTATCTCTGAGAAGAGATGTGACAACTGCTCTCATTTGCAAGAATATGGTTACAATGAGTTTCTCCAAGCCTTTTTTACAATAAACAGGAATTTTAAAACCCTAGACATCCAAAAACCTAACCCTAGGAGATGAATCGCCAAAATTCATGAGGGCCCGTTGGGGTAAGCTAGTACATCAACTTCCCAGGGTCGTAACTTTTGCATATGATCTTTGTTTTAGGTGCACGATAGCCTATTGGAAAGGTTTATCTGAGGACTACACATGTTGCCACAAAAATCTGACTTTGTCTACAAAATGACAATGGTGAGACCTTAAAATGTTGTTTAGGGCATCAAAACGACCTCGGAAGTCAAGGACTCAAAAACTAGGAAAAAACTACCAAACTGGAAAATTCCCAAAATGAGTCAGTTGGAATAGGTGGGAGGCCATTGACATCCATATGTATCAGCCACATTTAATAAAATAACCACCAAAACATGTTCATTAAATCCCCCCCTTTTAAACTAAATAAATGCTCAAATACCTTACAAAATTTTCCAAATTTAAGTATCAGAGGGTCATCATGGTGCCCTATTGGGTAGACCAATCCCCATGTCAAGGGGTGTTTCCAAAAAATACCCTCGCTAAGTCATGTAGTGAGTATGAGGTAGATTTGGGTAATACTTTTGGGCATGGGGATCCTAACATATCAAGGGATCATGTTGTCTCATCTATGGGTTCCTTTGTGGAGTGTGTGTTGCACCCCTTCATTTGCAATGCAACATTTTTCCAAACTATTTATTTTCCTTTCATTTTTATGTTCTAAACATTGAGTCCTATGTGAAAGGAAAGAAAAGGAGAATCTAAACTCCACTTGAATTTAGAATACATTTAGTGACATATGTACTGGAAATTAAAAGACACTGCATGCATTCCCCAATCAAGCAAGACATTTTTTTATTCATTTTTCTTTTAAAGGTCCTTCATTTTTATGAGGCAGTGTTTCATTTCTCTTAGGAACTTAGGGTGAGCATATAGAAGGATCGGTTATGGACTTTGATTCTTTCCATCTACAACACCTCTGGGCCTTTAGCCCCTTCTTCCCATGAAATGAGGTACAAGCCCTTCTTGGGGCCAATGAGCCAAAAAACCCAAAACATGAGGAAACAAATGGTAAAAGGTGTGAAAAGTTGTAAGTATGTGTGGAAATGGTATGGTGACCATTCAAGGATACCGACTAGTAGCAACCCTTTCCTTGAGGGTGACCCACCTACTAGGAAATCATGTCAACCACTAAGGTGAAATAATGCAAAAGGTATAATTTCCAAGAAAACATTCTATAATCAATAAATAACTCATTGCAACATGATCAAATGATTTAATTATTAAAGTGAAACTTTACGATGAAATCATACTTTTTATCTCATGAAGCAAGACTTGTTTTCCTTTTTGGGTCAAACTGATGTGGTAGGTGCT
>ML798373.1:605192-618985 GCA_009831015.1 Picea engelmannii | reverse complement strand
TGCAACACTGAAACTGATTTTCCACAATCTCAGTGAAAGAAGAATTCTTTCACTAATCGGAGTGGACATGCAGAGCACTCAGAAGTCAAGTACGCTGCTTCTTCATTTCATCCCATGCGACGCTGAAACTGATTTTCCACAATCTCAGTGAAAACACACGAAAGCAGAGGCAGGGAAAGTGGAAAAGCGAGCAGCAGCACGGTAAAGAGAAAAGAGAATGAAAGAGGCCGCCGCAGGAGTAACGGCATCATCGGTCCCGGAGAAAATAGAAAAAGAGAGCCCACACCAGGAGTAACGGCATCTTCGGTCCCACTTTACTCGATATTACCGCTAGTAACGGCATTATCGGTCCCGGGGAGAATAGAAATACAGAGAGGCCGCCGCAGTAGTAACGGCATCATCGGTCCCACTTCACTCGACCATTTCGCTAAAGAACAAATGTCTACGCTCCCGGAAATTCGTCACCGATTTTCCAGGCCAAGCCGCTTCCAAACTTTCGGAACCGCGTCGTCACGATTTGGAATGTTTCGTTCATTCGAACTACCATTGTTTCTGAAACACTGAAATGTTCGAAACGGGTTTCCAAGAGGCTGCTAGCGGCTCCCATACAACTTGGGTTACAAAACCAAGATTGCATTTAAGTATCGAAAACGATGAAATACACGCCGTTATGTGGTAAAAGAAGAATATGTTTAATACGGTGTGTGGAAGATAATGATTAGAAAGATGAGCAGGCATTGAAAATATATTTTAACGCTACCATTTTGTTAAAATAGCATTACAATTTGGTGAAGGCTGGCAAATGAGGAAAGTGTTATGCAACTTCTAGGCGTGAGATTTTCACATTTGCGTTACCCCGAGGATATTCCCAATGCCGACTTAGCCCATTATCACATCTCATTCCATAAATACTCCACTACCGACTTCGCCCCTCGATAAATATCGCATCTAATTACATAACCTATATTCCACTACCTTCGTTTTGGGCCAAAAAGATGCCCGCTTTTCTGGTTTCTTCATTCAGAATGAATTTCTGTTCACTGGATTTTCGTTTACTGTGTATTCTGATCGTTATATCCCATGCATCTGGATCTTATGTGCGGCCTCTTCCTCGATCAACATTATCAGTTCCTCTCGATACAAAATCCTTGTCAGATCCTCAACAGGTATGGTTGGATCAATATCAAAAATATTACTTGCAGGTATTGAGAAAACATTTATAGTCTCGCCTTGGATTTGCAGGTTCATATCTCGCTTTCAGGGAATAATAATCATATGAGAATCTCTTGGATGACAAGGGATGATGCTGCAAGCTCAACAGTTGAGTATGGAACCTGTTCTGGAAAATATACATCTTCTGCAGAAGGGGAAAAGACTCATTATCGTTATTTGCTCTACAAATCTGAAAACGTCCACCATGTTGTAATTGGACCGCTCGAAGTAGATACTATCTATTATTATCGCTGCGGAGGAAAGGGTCGAGAGTATTCCTTCAAAACACCACCAGCCCACCTTCCTATAGTGTTTGCAGTTGTGGGTGAGTTTCAGAAAAACCCATCTAGCATACTGCATCCATTTTATCTGATCTATCCAGCACATCTTCCTATAGTATTTAACAAATAGGAAGGTTTGCATCTGGCTTTTTTTATCCCCCATAATACCCCACCTGGGTTCTCTCGGTATGTTAATTACGGGTATGTTATACAGGCGACCTGGGACAGACGGGATGGACGAATTCTACCCTACAACATGTGCAACAGATGAATTACGATGTGTTGCTTTTGCCCGGCGATCTTTCATATGCCGATTGCAAGCAACATCTATGGGACTCCTTCGGCAGTCTTGTAGAGCCATTGGCGAGCTCCAGACCATGGATGGTCACCCAAGGAAATCATGAGATCGAGAAGATCCCCTTACTCGTTAGCACACCATTCAAGGCCTACAATGCACGATGGAAAATGCCATATCAAGAAAGTGGCTCTCCTTCAAACCTCTATTATTCCTTTGAAGTTGCAGGGGCACATATATTGATGCTGGGCTCCTACGCAGACTTTGGGACGGACTCCGACCAATATAAATGGCTTCAGGTAGGAAGCCGATTTCATCTAATTGCTCAATTATTTTTATAGTTTCTGTGGGTTAATTGATGGCATATATATATATATATATATATATATATATATATATATAAACACTTCATGGCATAACAAGATTCTAGGTCGCAATTTTTTACACCTTGCATGCTAATAAATATCGCACACCTCATGCATACTATTCAGTAGACCCCCTTTCCATTAAATATTCATACGGGAATGGAGATTCATTTTTTGTGAAATCAGGGTGACTTATCCCGAGTAAACAGGCGCCAGACTCCGTGGCTTATTGCTCTGATCCATGCACCCTGGTATAACACAAATACCGCTCATCAGGGTGAGGGTGATGACATGAAGGAAGCCATGGAACAACTGCTTCATGATGCAAAAGTCGACATTGTTTTTGCTGGCCATGTTCATGCTTATGAACGTTTTGTAAGTTCCGATCACAAATTCCTTTAAATTTCCTGGAAAAGTATTCAGTTTTATGAAACCTAAATTGTTTGACGATGGGCTGACTATGCAATGAATGTTTCAGATTCGGGTATTTAAGAACCAAGCCAACCCATGCGGATCTGTGCATATTACTATAGGAGACGGAGGGAATCGAGAAGGCCTTGCTTCACGGTATTCATCGTTTCAATATCATTGAATTGGAAGTCTATATTGTTTAGAAAAGAAAAAGTAATGAATTATTCTGGGTTTAGTTTAGATTTTCAATTGAATTGAAAGTATATATTGCTCAGGAAATATACTAACTAATTATTCCGGGTATAGTTTTTCAATTGAATTGGAAGTATATATCGCTTAGGTGATAAACTAATTAATTATTCTCATGAAAATCACGAAAATGAGAACAGATACGAGGATCCGCCATCTGGTTTGTCAGTATTTCGTGAAGCAAGCTTTGGGCACGGTGCATTTGTGATTTATAACGCAACGCATGCACATTGGACATGGCACCGGAACGAGGATGACGAGTCAGTTGTTTCCGATGAGGTTTGGATTAACAGCCTTGCCAGTGTTTCTAACAGCTGTTGAGCAGCAGGTTTTTCATGAAGACAATGATAGAAAAGCTGCTTTAAAAACTTCAAGAATCTCATACGGGGCCAACAGTTTTAGAAATTGCGTGAAGGAATCTATCTATATCTATGTGAAGATTTTTTTCATGAAGACTTTTTTTCTGGCTTTATTTTCTTTTGATATACCAAAAGCAATAGAATTGGTTTAGTTAATTTCAGGAATCCCTCTCCCATGGTTTTACATATGTGGAGATTTGAACTTTGGTAATCAAACTTTGAGGCTGCCTGTACACCAAACTTTATTGATATGTTGTTAATAGATACATATTTAGTAAATCAGATTCCTTTAAATATGAATCTTTTAAATTTAATAAACAATTCACAATATTATAAATTTCAATAAATTTATTTATTTTATTCATATTTTACAATTTAATAAACAATTCATGTCAAAAAACAAAAACAAGCATGTACTCAATGAAATATTTTTTAATTAGGCGAGAGCTTAATGTTAAATGTTTATTTTCTAGGATATTCACAAAGTATATTTTACTTTAAAATAAGGGTGGGTGTTCCCTCTTAAATAGAATTTGTTGAATATTTGTATAGTAAGATGTAAATTTATATTAATTTTATTGAATATTGAATATTTGTTTTGATGTTAAATATTTAAAGATATTATATCTATTAAAATTAGAATTATATTTTATTAAATATTGAATATTTGTTTTGATGTTAAATATTTAAAGATATTATATTTATTAAAATTAGAATTAGAATTTGTATTTTTTTTAATGATATGTATAATATTTCTTAGAAAAAAATTTACAAATATTTTTGTATATTAGTTAATTTTATTGAATATTGAATATTTATTTTGAAGTTAAATATTTCTTTTATAAATATTTAAAGATGTTATATTAAAATTATATTTATAAGAATTAAGATTTTTAATGGTTTGTATAATATTTAAATAATTTAAATTATTATTATTATCATTATATAACTTTAAAAGTAAAAAAATGATGATGATGATGATGATTATTTGGGATTCTTTAGAATTTTGTTTATGTGCTCGAAAACCATTAAGAGAAACTTTTCAAGATCATCATAAGTTTGTTGAGTTAAGAGGTTAGGAAGGTTGATAGTGTTGACAAATATTATTACCGCTCAAAACTGCTCAAAAAGTTGTTATTTGGTTGGAAATGGGGATATCACTTATCACATAATCTATGACACTACTACCTAGCCCATGAATACAAGTCATATGATTGGAGTTTGGCCACTTCATTATTCCATTGCAAATTATTAGGTCTTGAGAGATGCAGAGCTTCACCAACTCAGTACCAAACAAATTTTCAATTAGGTCTTCACAACTTCTTTTGTAGCTATTAGATAAAACAAGGTTTTCATCTAGCCATAAAGGATTATGGTTGGAATCAGTTCTTAGAAGAGTAGCTTGTTTAGTTGCACTCTTAACATTAAAGTCTCCTATGGTTGGAATCAATTTTTAAAAGAGTAGCTTGTTTAGTTGCAATCCTAATATTAAAGTCTGTAGGAGGATATTACCTTCATTTTTCAAGCTATAAATATCTTGTTCTAAATTATTATAGGGTAGATTGCTATTAGATTGTTTTTCTTATAAAAATAGAATTAATAGGTGCAAAATAACAAATTTATGTATACACCTTCTTAGCATTGGTGTCTAAAATTTCTATCCAAATGTACTGATTTAGAAGGTCGATCTTATGAAGTTGAATGTGAGGAGAAATCCTCTTTATAATATAACAAGCTATGCCTCCTATCCCCCTACGATGATTTTTTATGTTCCATGTTGACCACAAGAAAAATCCTTCTATGTTAGGGACCTTAGACTCCTCATGCTCCCAAGTTTCAACTAGACAAATAATATCAATATCATTTAGGGTCCACCTCATCATAGGACCTTTGCGCCATAGAAAGCCACGACAGTTCCAAAAAAGGATCTTGAGTGTCTCCAATTCCTATTTATTATTATCCTTCTAGTCTCTATCCCTAACAATAGCTTTTTGATTTCTAATTATTGTCCATTTTCCTTCTTTGTTGGCTTCTTTTACATTTTGAACTTCCTTCCTTAATTCAAATTGGTCTTCGGGAATGAGGTCTTCATTTATAAATATTCATGACCCTTTTAATCTCAAAGATTTATTGAGTATGCTATATTTATGTTCATTACAACTTACTTTCTCACGAATCAACCTATGTTTGTGATCAATTATTTTTCCTAGCCTCTTTGCTTCTATGAGGTAAGTTGTATCAATTTGTGATTTAGTATTTAATTCTTCTTTCGCTATTGCTAGCGTATCCCCCTCTTGTTGTTCTTTTATACCAAAAAATATGAGGTTCAAGGCACTTTTATTACACTCATGGTCTAGTTCAATTATCTTATTCATTTCCTCTTTTATGGGTTTGATATCAATTTTTTTTTCCAGATTACTAAGGGTCAAATTGTTGGTTAGTTTTTCTTCTAGCTCTTTAATCCTATTTCTCAAGTTGTGATTTTCAGCCTCTCCTTCTTGGGTTGATTGTTTATGTTTTTCCATTTCTTGAATCCTATCATTCATTGTCTGTAATTGACTCTTGAACCCTAAGAATCTATTCTCTATTTGAATTTGAATGGTATCCTTGAAGAGTCTAATTTTTTTTATCAAGCATTGCCTCTAGATTTATTTGGAGTTTTACTTCAATCCTTTTTTCTAAAGATTCTAACTCTATTTGGATTTGGAATCTCTCTCTTCTCTCCTTTTTTATAATGATTACATATAATCTTAAATGATCTCTAGGGTGATTTTGGGGGGCCTCCCTCTGGCTGTGTTTTTGGAATAGGTGGTGGAGTGATCATATTGAAAAGAAAAGAATAAATTAACAAGTATTATTTTGTATTGACTTTAAAAATGGAAAAGAAAATCTTAATTGATAATAATGATATTACTTATTATCTCTCAAATCAACTTTTACTTATTAAACTTAAAAAAATAGATAAATCTCTTTAATTTTCACATGTTAATATATTTTAAATTAAAATTGAATCAAAGTAAAAAGTGAATCACCTAAATTCACTTGTCCAGAACTAATTTACAAACACACGCCCAAGTGCTCAAGAGGTGGAGGAAGTAAGAGCTAAAAATTATTCAAAATTACAGAGAGAATTCCAAAAACCGAAGAGAAATAGCTCAAAACCATAGAGAATTGTTATGGTTCACATCACCAAGAGTAAATGCAAAGATTAAACTTCAAATTTATATATATAATTATATGAACCAAAAAACATAGAATTTGGTCTCTTAGTTGATTCCTTTCGACGGTTTTACACCCAACAAATGGAAACAGAGACAATGCATTTCAAAGGTAGAGGAGATTCCAAAATATGAGATACATTTTGAAAGCATAGGTATCTATGTGAACGATCACGTTTTTATTATCATTTTTGGGGGATTTGTCCCACTCAATGAGAATTGGTTGTCTTAATCAACGCTCGGTGGAAATTAAAATGTCACAACAAGCTTAAGATTTTATACAAAGAGTTTTCACTATGATATTTCACCACTAGGAGGACAAGGAAATGATTTTTGAAAATAGGCTCTATTTGCTCCATTCTGCTGGCCTTCATCTCTGCTATTGGTCGGATAAATTTAACCCAAATAAGGAACATTACTCCTACACCCTAGGTTGGGTCTCCTTATACTCTCTTCATCATGAGTATTAGGATGAGGAAATCCTTTCAGTAATTGGTAACACTGTAGGAACATTTGTAAAGACTTCCAAGGCCACCAAAAAAGGTAAATACACTACTTATGTTCATATGGGAATTTACATGAATGTTTTGATTCCTATTCCAAATTCAATCTACCTTATCTAGCAAGATTCAGATTGGATCCATACTTTAGACTATGCATTTATTCCCTTTCGATGTCATAAATTCCATGAACATGGGCATATATTTCACGATTTCCCACTGAACAAACCCCCCCATGCCTACAAAAATAGAAAGTGTGAAATATGAGGAGGGTTTTTTCAAGGTCGTGAACATGCAGAACTATGGAAAAAAACCAACCTAGTCATAACCAATCAAAACTAATATTTCCAAAAACATCTTTTAAATTCTTAAAGACAACCCATTGGACCCAACAAATGCCAATCCATTAGAGACCTAGCTCAATATCCTCATATCTCAGGGGCCATCAAATCCTTCAAACAACTCTGGAGCACTCAAGGGATAAGATCCCATAAAAAATCACACAAACCCTTTGGATCCAGATGTTTTAGCCACGAGTGTGGATGGAAAAGGATGTCAAGGATGGAAATGAGGTGAAAGAAGATTATATGGACTTGGATGGTATTGACCTACAAAACATAATTGAAGCATGTCAAAGGTGGGATATAATATCTATACCAGATGATCAAACGTTGTGAGTGCACCATGCCCTCATTAGGAGTAAAAAAAAACCATCCTCCACTAGTCACCCTATGAATTCCAACAAAGCTTTGGGGGTTCACACCACCGAGTTAAAATTTAAAAATAAAAACCCTAGTGATGATAAGCACATAGGGAGGAAATACAAACTTCAATTTCTCTAGGAAATTGGGGACATTTTGGTTAATTCAGGGTAGAATGCATTGATCATGGACACGTATCAACCCCCCCTTCCTCCACATTTCCAATGAATATCATCTCCTGGAATATTTGTGGTATAAAAATTAAGATAAATCATAGGATCTTATGAAACAAGGTATGTGTTTAATCTCCTAATATTTTAATGCTACACAAAACACAAAGTTGTGGAGAAAATGAAGAAACCATTCTTAAAAAGGCGCGGAGGAATGACCAATCAATGATCGGAGATAAAACAAGATGGATTTACATTTTTTTATAACCAAACTACCATCATTTTAGACAACTACTTCACCCTCGAAAAGAATCCTTTCATCTCAATTCAAACTTATAGGTTTGTCAAAAAATATCTTTCTCACCAATGTTTATGGACCCCATCCAACAACGGAGAAATATACCTTTTTGCAAAATCTAAGAAATTTGGAGGGCATCATTAAAACCCTCACTATATTGCAGGAGGATATTGTTTTGTCCTCAACTGGTACTTTTTTGTCACTTTCCTATCATAAACTTCCCTCCAAAACCTATACTTATGAAACCAACTTATACCCTATTTTTCCCTTTTTTCCATGAATATCTTGCTCAACTACATAATTTGTGTATTGAAGAATATTGGAGGTAGAATGTTCATTATAATATAATTTATATTCTTCCTTATGCAATTTCATTTAATCATTTTTTTTTTTTTAATGATTTGCTACATAATCTCCGATTCTGTAGCAACTCAAATATATTTTTGTAGCAGAATCGTTGTTTGACATGGTTGTGAACACTACAAGTTAATATCATGACTTGTAGAGTATTACAAATAAATACCTGGACCTCATCCACCTATCATCTCAAGCCAAGAGTCCTCCAAGTCAGCATTGGAGACAAATCAAAGTTGTAGTCAACGCATGAACACATGTTAAGAACCAAATATCAAAATAGCATAAAAACCTCAGAATTAGTACGCAACGCCTTGACAAAGAGAAAAATTCAGATAATAATCCTCTTCAAAGGGGAAACCTCCTTATACATCATATGAATTCACAAATACAAGATGATCCCAAATGAAAATGTCTCCTTGGTATATATAGGAGACTAGGAGGTACAATTACAACTAATGGACCTAAGACGACATAAATAAAATAAAAATATTAATGTAATATTCCCCAATTAAGGGGTAATGTTCCATGAATTAGGGATTAACATGCCTCTCCCCTTAAGACAAGTGTTGTCCTCAATGCTTAAGTAGTTCTGGATGCTTCTGTATAAAAGACTCATCTTCCCACGTGGACTAGATTTTTTCTAAAGAGATGACTCCCACCATATCATGTCATGCATTGGATGAAATTAGCACTCCTAAAACCATCAATATTGAAGGATATATAAAAAATAAAAAGGCAATAGTGCTAATTTATTATGGTAGTACTCATAATTTCATTCACTGTAAATTAGCCAAATCTCTCAATTTCTTTATATATACAATGCCAGAGTTTCAAGTAATGATTGAAAATGGAGGAACTATCAATTTATCAAGAAAATTCCATAATATCAATCTTACTATGGGGGAATATGTAATGAATAGTCCAATGATTTCTATACCCATGGGTGGTGTTGATTTCGTACAAGGGGTCCAATGGTTACAATCATTGGGAACCATGGCTTTTAATTTTCAAAAACTTTTCATGAAATGTTCATTGGAAGAAAAGGAATTTGAGTTAAGGGGTATCACAGGGAAACCCAATAAGGTGGTAAGCTCTAATGACATGAAAAAATTATTTTAAAAAGGGCATCAAGGTGTAATTGTACAACTATTCTCACTAGATGTTCAAACATCCAAGCCATCTATTCCCCTATATCTCCACGAGATCATTGATAAGCATTCCAAAGTATTTGAATATATTCTCAGAGATCTTCCACCCACTCATGATCATGATCATGCTATTCACTTAATTCCTGGGAGTGTTCCTCCTAACATCATGCCTTACATATACCCTTATGCCCAGAAGAGTGAAATTGAGCATTTGGTTGAAGAAATGTTAGGGGATGAAATTATTAGACCTAACCAAAGTTCTTACTCTGCACCGGTGGTAATGGTACTCAAGAAAGAGGGCTCATGGCATATGTGTCCAGATTATAAATATCTCAACAAGATCACCATTAAAGATAAGTTTCCCATTCCCATCATTGATGAATTGGTAGTTGAAATACATGGAGAAATATATTTCCCAAAGTTGGATCTCCATTCAGGGTCTCTGTTGAAATAATGTAACTGCAAAGAGTATTCTTATTATTATTGCTATTTTATTTATAGGATTAATCCCCATTGTGGATTAATCATGTCGGTAATCATATTAAGAAAAAATCCCCTTTTGTGGATTGTTCAACAGACAATTATAATAGGCAGAATAAGAAGTCGGCCCCAGTAGTTATTATTAAGACCCAGAATTAAATTAAAGGTGGGTTTACCCACCCAGAGTGAGAGGTCGGCCCTGCCAGTGAAGACCTTTCACACGTGCCAGTCTTGTATATATAGGGAGGTTAGCACCTCACTTTATCACATAACTCACTTGCTCATTTTCTTAAGAGGCAAGCTGCAATTACCAGTTGGAGAGAGGAAGAGAAGAGTGGCGCATCTTTTGGAGAGGACTATCTATATTGGTTTGAGTTATCTCTTGAACATTGTATTGGCAGTTTATGATAAGGAAGTTTTTGCTGGGTTTTCTTCCCCTAGAGGGTTTCCCAGGATAAATGTTGTGTCTCTTGTGAATGTGTATTTCTCAGTGATCTTGTTCTTATGTTGCTATTATCTATTGAAATGAAAAGAACTATAATAATGGCATAAACATTAACATGGTATCAGAGCCAACCTGAAGGAAGCATATTTCACAAGAAGAAAAATGTCACTGTTACCGTACATGAAAATTAGGGTTTTTCAAAATTGAAGTTTTTCAGCTCCAAAACTACCTAGAAAGTTGCACCCTCCCCCAAGGATCATTTTGGCACTTAGAGCGCACCTTTTTAGTGGCTAGATCTCCCAGAAAGTGAAAACCTAGTTTCACAAAGTACCAGAAAACTAGAAAACCAGAGTACCAGAAGTACCAGAAGTACCAGAAGTACCAGAGTACCAGAAGTACCAGAAAACCAGAAGCACCAGTTCAGAAATTCGCAGATCAAGTTTGAGGGGGTAAAAGTTGGATTTTCGAAATTCCGACTGCACCAGCTAACTCGCCTCAGCTCAGTGCATCTATCCCCTGGATCAGAATTTCAAAATTCAAAGTTTGAAAAATTAGGGTTTCCTCATAAAACCCTAAGTTGTAGTTGCAGTTACAGTCTCAGAACCAGCTGTAATTGTAGTACTAGTTGCAGTTGCATCCATAGAACCAGTTGCAATCACCCTTGAAATTTTCTCAAGAGTTGGCAATGATTACCACTGCTACCAGATGGAGCCACTACCTGCAAATGCTATCAAAGGTATGCACTTACATATGTTTAATGGTTAAACTCTAAAGAGTATTTACAGGAGAAGGGATATCTTACCATAGATCCAGAAGGATCTCAAGATCCAACACATTCAGAGGAATGATGTGTAAATTATAACCTTGTACAATATCTACTACAATCTGGTATTCAGAAAAGAACAGAAAAGATACAATGGAAAATACAAACATTACACAAAGATTTTTCATCTGGAAAACCAAACTGGGAAAACCAACATATATTATATTCATACATTGTGTTACATTGTTTATAATACAATATACATATAGGATCCAACGGCATCCAAAACCCTAACCCAATGACCTGGATCAGTCCAAAACCCTAATTCCTTAACCAGAAATAGAAAACCATCGACAAATAACCATGTGCCGAAAAACCACCTAAATAAAATGTAGTCCCGGAAATATGTCGTCCTGGTAATATGTCGTCCCAATGCAACATACCCAACATGATGCAACTCAGGTGTGATTATTCTAATATACATATATTTGTCATGACATTATCTTAATCAGTGTTGCATGTTGAAGCTATGATCAAATTATTAGAAGGGTTGAAAGTTGATCATAGAGCTTATCCTCTAACCTAACCTTTTGTCAAGATAGTGTATTGTCTTAGTACAGAAGACAGGTTGAACACAGCACTCGTCACTTGACTGAAGGACACCTGGAAGAAAAGCAAGCACTCATTCTTGAGGACAAGGCTGTAGGTTTGATTAATCAAGATTAATAAGATTCAAAGGTACACATGATAAGCTGATGACTATAATTGAGATAGAAGTCATTGTAAAGTATTATACTTGATAGCATGTGAGCATATAGAGGTAAATACTTTTCCTTATACAACTAACACCTCCTCTAGGAGAAACCTTGTGTGTTAGTTCCAGGTTTCCATGGAAGAATGCTTGGTCACAACACTATGAGAGTGTTGACCTCATTTCGTATTGTATTCCTTACCTTTAATCTTTGCTTTAGATAAATTATAAGTGATAGCTCTAAAGGAGCTACTAGGATGATTGTTCGTGCTATTTCTTTATATTATCAAGAAGGATATTATTCTTGCTTGTTGTTTTGTTGACCTTGCTCCAGGTCACATGAGAAAGCTATAGCGAAGGCAACGTGATAAAGGAGAGACCATAAATGAAGCAATCATCATTGGAAGAGAAGAAGGTGACTTGCATAAGCTATAAGGGTTACTAAGAAGCTTCCATGACCCACGCCATTGAAGAATCTTGGCATAGAAGATTAGCTACAAGGCACTACCATACATATGCAAAGCGGTCACAGGTTTACCAGAACTCAAAGGTGATCATGAAGGCATATGCAATGGATGTACACAAGGGAAGAGCATCAAGAACCCATTTCCGAAGAGGGACAACAAACAAAAGGAGTCCTAGAGCTCATTCATATAGATGTGTGTGACCCAATGCCATCATCCTCCATTACTGGGTATGTATACTATGTATCATTCCTTGATAATTATTCTCATAAAAACCTGGATATATTTGAAGTGTTCAACAAGTTCAAGGAATTCAAATCCTTGATAGAGAACCTTTCTGTAAGAAAGATTAAGATACTCAGGTCAGATAATGGAGGAGAATATACCTCAAAAGAATTTGTGAAATTCTACAAAGATGTTGGGATCAAGAGGGAACTCACTACTCCCTATAGTCCCCAACAAAACGGTGTAGATGAACGGAAGAACAGAACCATGCTGGAAGCTGTGAAGATCAATATCTTCCTATGTGTTTATGTGCAGAACTGATTATCCCATAGTGCACTTGGGCTCAAGACACTGGAAGAGATGTTCACCGGAAAGAAGCCAGAGGTAAGCCATCTCATAATATTTGGCTGTCCAGTGTTTATTCATATATAAAAAGAGAAAAGAAGCAAGCTGGAACCCTCCAGAAAGAAGGGAATATTTGTGGGATATTGTGAGGTCTCCAAGGCCTTCACTACATACCTGGTCACTACCACATTGAAATCAATAGGGATGTGACCTTTGATGAAGAAGCAACACTTAAGAAATCAAGAAGATGCCAGCTTGAAGAAATATATGAAGAGGAACCTGTAAATCCTAGGATTGCAGAATCTGTGAGGGAAGTTCCCAGAACTACAGAACCTGTAAGGGAAGTCATAACTTCCCCTGATGAGGAGACTCCTGAAGATCATGATATATAAGAAGTTAAAAAACCTCCTCAAATGACCTTCTCCCATAAAAGAAAGTCTGCTTGGGCAAGAGAGCTTATTCAATATGGAGAGAAGTATGGTGTTCCAGAAGGAACCTCGAGACAGGTGAAAAGACCAAAGCCATTCTCCAGTTACACGAATTTTGATGTGTAATCTACTAGATGAAGAACTTCCATGATTTGAAGAAGCCATTCAAAAGAAGGAATGGGCATATGCCATGACAGAGGAATACCAATCCATAATGAAGAACGAAGTATGGGAAATAGTTCCCAGACCGAAAGAATAAAGATGGGGTATCCTACAGATGGCTCTTCAAAATAAAACATGTTGTTGATGGAAGTATTGAGAAGTATAA
>ML798373.1:574341-589528 GCA_009831015.1 Picea engelmannii | reverse complement strand
CTAGGTTTTCTTCCCCTAGAGGTTTTCCCAGGATAAATGTTGTGTCTCTTGTGAATGTGTATTTCTCAGTGATCTTGTTCTTATGTTTATATTATCTATTGAAATGCAAAGAACTATAATAATGGCATAAACATTAAAAGTCTCATCATATTAGAATGAAGGAAGAAGATATCCCAAAAACAACATTCATAACTCATGAAGGCCATTATGAATTTTTGGTCATGCCTCGTGGCCTTACGAATGGACCTTCCACATTCCAATGGTTGATGAATTCCATTTTCAATCCATTCCTTCAAAAAATTGTGCGAGTATTTTTTGATGATATACTAATCTATAGCAAGTCTTGGGAATATCATGTTCAAGATGTTGACACGGTGCTACAACTACTAAAGGAACAACAACTATATGCCAAACCATCCAAATTTTTCTTTGGGGTGAAGGAGGTAGAGTATTTGGGTCATATTGTATCTCATGAAGGTGTCAAGGTAGACCCTAACAAGATTAAATCCATGATGGACTTGCCGATTCCCAAAACATTGAAGAATATCATAGGATTTTTGGGTTTGACAGGTTACTACTGCAATACTTTTGTTCAGAACCATGGAAGAATAGAAGCACCTTTAATTGAATTATGTAAGAAGGATGCATTTTCATGGACTCAAGAGGAAACTAAATATTTTGAACAACTTAAAGAGGAAATGTGCAAAGATCCTTTCTTGAACACACCAGACTTCACAAAAACCTTTATTGTGGAATGTGATGCCTCGGGAAATTGCATTGGTGTTGTTCTAATGCAAGAAGGAAAGGCCCCTTGATTTTGAAATTTGGCCACTCAAGGGAAAGGACTTACACAAAACCATTTATGAGAAGGAAATGATTGAAATACTACATGCATGAAGCAATGGCTCCCTTACCTAATAGGTAGGCACTTCAAGGTAAAAAAAATCATGAAAATATTAAATATTTCTTGGAACAAAGACTATCTTCAGAAGAGCAACAAAAAAGGGTGACCAAGATGTTGGGTTATGACTTTGAAATTATCTACAAAAAGGGGAAGAAAAATATTGTGGCAGATACACTCTCAAGAAAGGATGAATATGTTGAGGCATTTCTCTATTCTATATCTATAATCCAACCTAATTGGATAACAGAAGGAAGGGATGAATGGAAGAATGACGAAGAAGTGTGGACTCTCATTCAAAAGTTGCAGTAGGATTCTAGTGTATCTAATACATTTACATGGAAAAATGATTCACTATGATACAAATATCACTTATATTTATGTAATAAATCCCAAATCAAACAAAATATACTTTTGGAATTGCACACCTCTTCAGTAGGAAGACACTCAAGATTTTTGAAACCCTATCACAGGGTCAAGAGGGAATTTTTTTGGGATGGCCTTAAAACTGATGTTCAAAGGTTTGTGGCAGAATGTTTGGTTTGCCAACAAAATAATGTGGAAACAGTTAAGACCCCAAGTATTTTACAACCATTAGCTATTCCAAGTCAGCATTGGGAGGAGGTTTCCATGGATTTCATCACAGGGTTACCGAAGTCTGAAGGAAAGAGTGTCATCATGGTGATTGTTAATATACTTACCATGTACACACAATTTTGTGCACTCTCTCATCCTTTCAAAGATATTATAGTTTCTACCACATTCATGGAGACAATTCAAAAGCTACATAGAAGCCCGAATATTATTGTAAATGACACAGATCCCATCTTCAATAGATATTTTTGGACAAAATTATTTTCTTGTTTCGGTACTCAATTGACTCATAGATCATCTTATCATCCTAAATATGATGGAAAATTTAAGATATTGAACAAATGTATGGAAGGATACCTTTGTTTCTTTGTCTTTGATAAACAAACACAATGGTTCAAGTGGTTACCCTAATTGGCTAAGGTAGAGGTCCTCACAAACAAGGGAGTGTCAAGTGCTATAGCTCTCCGGTATACATGTGTCCAACAATAGTACTCAACCCAATATCTCAGGGCACTAACTAAGGAGGCTTGACCATGCCCTTAGCCATACTATCCGACTACCTAGGTACTAGAGAGTGATCTCCCCGAGTGTTTTTCTCAATGTACTATAGCAACAAGACGACCAAATGGCTTACTTGGTTGGTGTTAGGATTCTAGGGGGTCTCCCAATATACATCAATTACGTGGGAGCTCAAATCCATAGTATTTTTTTCTAATGCACAACCGTTTGAAATTGGCCTTTCAATATACTCTAGGTACGTGGAAGAACCACATAGTCCTTGGGTGGTAGCACTGACAAGTAACATAAACTCCTACGTTTAAAGACACCGAAATATGTTTGTACCTAAAAACCCATAATATTCTCTCAAATGTATGTGATACTCCTTATATCCTACTTTATTCCCCCTTTTGAATCACCCCAATTGGACCTTCTAGTCAAAAGATATGCAAATTTCCAAAAACAAAACACACCTTTTAAAACCCTAATTTGGAGACTGTTCTGCTAGTTGACCTTTCTTCTGCTCTAGATATGCAACTTTTTCCTTTCCGAGTCTAAAATTTTGGCCTGATGTATCCTTATGTGTCTTGTTTCCAACACCATAGGTTAGACCAATATTTTATTCTCCAAGAGAATTTTATGATAACTTTTCCAAAATGTGCTGATTTGTTTCCCTTTCAGGAGAGCGAACTTGTACAGACTGTCGAATGTCATTGTCTTGACTTCAAAACTTGAAATTTGTACCAGTAAAACTTAGTTATGTATCCTAACCAATGGAATATTTCTCATTCAATTTGGATGTATGTAGATTCATATATAATAGTTTTCCCAAGAACACTTGTTTTAGACTGAAATTTGGACTAGCTAAAAACCCTAATTTCATCAGAGCATAACTTTCAGAGTACAAAGAATAAAAGGATGAAATTTTTACATAATATAATTCTCTATTCCTCCTTAATGTAAACATTTCATAACTTGAAACTAAGCCGAAAAAATGGGAGTGACAATTCCAATGAAACTTGTTTCAGACTAGTTTCAGGACTAGTCACAAACCCTAACTTGAATAGAATGTATCTCCAAAAATATAATGAAAAAAAATCTAAAATTTGTACCCATTTTATCTCTATATGTCTCCTCTACACCATGGAAATTCTAGATCGTGAAACCTTCCATAAAAAAAAGTCGTAGAGAAAATTCCAAGAAGACTTTTTTTGAAGAAGCTAGTCCCGATTATTGTCTAACTCTCATACCAAATGTTAAGAACCAAATATCAAAATAGAATAAAAACCTCAAAATAAGTACTCAACGTCTTGAAAAAGAGATAAATTTATATAAGAATCCTCTTTGAGGGGGAAACCTCCTCGAAGAGGATTATTATCTGAATTTTTCTCTTTGTAAAGGCGTTGAGTACTTATTCCAAGGTTTTTATGCTATTTTGATATTTGGTTCTTAACATGTTCCCAAAAATTTCTTCTCTATACTAATCACATGGTATGGATAGTAAATATCAAATTCCTTGCTAGAGTATTCACCTCCATTATCTGATATGAGACACTTCAACGTATTTCCTATCTCATTCTCAACCAAAGATTTCCATTTCTTAAAAGTCTCAAATAAATTAGATTTTTTTTGTATGCAATAAACCCAAGTTTTCCTATTTGCATCATTAATAAAAGTAACATAATAATAAGAGAAACCAAGATATGATACTTGAGCTAGTCCCCATACATCTGTATGGAGAAGCTCTAACTTCTCATTCTTATTTTTCTTCCCAACTCTAAGAAATTTGACTCTCTTATGTTTTCCATAAACACAATGCTCATAGAAATCCAAATCACCCTACTTCAAATGCGGAAATGTTTTTATTGAGTGGAGAATCTGCATCCCCTTCTCACTCATGTTCCTAAGCCTATGATGCCACAATGTTGTATATGCTCCTATAGAAGATAAAGTAATATAAAAGTCAACATTTCTAGTACATAAATACAATGTACCGACCTTCTCTTATATTTCTACTATGAGTGGTCCTTTACTGAACTTCCATGATTTTTCTATAAATGCAACTATACGACCATCACTTCCCAACTTCCCTATTGAAATTATATTTGTTTCTCAAATCAAGAATGTGCTTCACCTCTTTTAGCAACCATTGGTTTCTTTTTTGAAATTTTAATTGTATCTTACCCTTTCCAACAATTTTACATGGTTTATCATTAGCCAAATAAACTTGTCTAAAATAACCTTGAACATAGTCTTGAAAATATTTTCTATGGGGTGTGGCACGAAATGAAGCCACTAATTCCACCACCCAAGAATAAGTAATATTAAATAATGAAAGGATTAAATCATCTTGCGACACATCACCTACTATATTTGTATCCTAATTATTCTCATTTTGTCCATCACCTTGTTTTCTTTTTCGAGACCAACAATATTTATTCAAGTACCCCTTCTTCCTGCAATGCCAACAGTCTATTTTCCATATGGAATTTTCTCTTCGCTTATTATAATTCCCATTATTCCTTGGGCTCTTTCCTCTCTCCCTTTGTCTTCCCATGTTCTCCATAGTTAAAGAATTACCTAATGTCTCACCTATGTTTTTTTGTCTCATTGTCTTGCTAAGGATAACACCAAAAACATCATCAAACTTTAAAGTGTTTGAACTAGAGACACAATCACTCACAAGCATGCCCAAGTCATTCTATATTTATGGAAATGAGCACAAAATCAAAACATCCCTAACTTCATAATGGAATTTTACTATTACATAACTTAATTGAATGGTGATTGTGTTAAACTTATTGAAAATTATCAGCAACGGACCCATCTTCTAACATCTTCATATTAAATAAATTCTCCATAAGAAATAAATTGTTGGAGGATAAGAGTTTTTCATAGAGCTTAGCCAATTCCTTAATCATAACTTTTGTTGTCTTTTCTTTTGAATTTTCAAAGTCACCGACACTTTTAGGCACAACCGTATTACTCCTAGTTCCTTTATCTCAAGAACCTCCCATTGCTTGTCCTTCATAGTAATGGGTTTCTTTTCTATTCTTCCCAATGGTAGGAAAAAATTATTTTGATATAGATAGTCCTCCAATTTCATATTCCATATTTGGTTGTTTTTTCCATTAAAATTCTTGATATTAAAATTTCATTTTTCCTCCATTTCTCCCACTTGAACCAGGAACCCTCCTTTCCTAGGAGTTTATCAACCAAATAGACCTTCATCTCTCATATCATTTGTTAGGAATATGAGTGGAGAAATAAAAATAAAACAAATAAAAAATGAATGGGGAAATAAAAACATAGAAGAACACAATACATGAGAGACACTGGTATACGTGGTTCACCTGATATGGACTATGTCCATGGAGAAAAAACCAGTAATTCCTTTATTTTGTCTAGACAAATGAAGGGATAACACTTGAAACACATGTGTTGCAACCTCCTCTTCACTCTCTCATAATCCCCTCTCTCAGTTGCAATCCTCTCTCTCACAATACACATCCCCAATACAACTAACTATTTTTAAAAGAGGGTTTCCTTCTATGGACAAAGGGTAACAACATAGCTTCTACTCTCATATCTTTGAGCTAATAATGAACGACCCATATTAATTATGAAAATACAATATATTAGAAGGAATTTTTCAAAAAAATCTCTTTGGGGGCACTTCCATCGAACCCCTGCTAAAGGTGACTCCAAATAATTATTGCTACCACCCATGGACCCCTTGGTGACAATATTGGGGAGCAAGGAACCCCACACCCCACCCATCAAGAAATGGGATCCACATGTTTCTGAAATAAGACCTATGAATCAGGAACATAATTAGGCTCCACAACCAACAATGATATCACAAACATTTAGATTTCAAAGGGTTGCACCATGCTGCAATTTTTTAAAGTTTTATAAGGTTGCACCATGTTTCCAAAAGGTTAAAACTTGGAAGGATTATGTAATATTTCACCAAGTGTGATATTTCAAGAGGGTGTGCCATGTCACAAATATTTTTATTTTGAAAGGATTGCAACATGTGCACAATTTAATATTTCAAAAGGTTGCACTATCTCATATCTTTTGAAATATTACAATGTTTCTAAGGTTGCAATATGGCTTGAATTTTCAAAAGAAGAAATGAAAGCTCAATAAAAAAATATGATCACATCACATGCAAAGTTAAATTTTTATATTATTGTGATAACCATTACAATGTTGGAACATATTAGTCTGAGGGGAGTTTTTGATGATAACTTGAAACTTCGAAGAATTAAAAAACTCTTCCCATTTCACAACAATCAATCTTTTTATAGAGTGTGCAATTGTGCAAGAATCCAATAGGTAGGAACTTATGGAAAGCGTGCAACATCATGACTCTTGAGAAGATGTAAGATAAGGACAAGTGTGATATGCAAGGATTCCAAAGAAAAATATTTGTAAAGAAAACCAAGTTAAAGCTAAGGAAAAAGTCCAATAAAAAAATCTTGGGAGTGTTATTGGGTGAGATGTAATGAAGAAGAGTCTATAACATTCATGAAAATACCCACTTGGGAAGCCTTTGTTGATTCCCTCAAGGATGAATTCCACCCCCTACAAAGTTATGATAACTAGTACACAAGATGGACAATTCTATGTCAAGAGAGAGACCAGATGGTTCTAGCATACACCAACATCTTCCACACATTTCCCTCAAAGTTGGGTATTAGAGACTCCAGGTGGAACTTGTTTTTGAAGTACCAGAGTGTCCTACATAGGTACATCCAAATATACATATATTTCTTGGACATATCCTCACTGGGAGTCACTTATTCATATGTTGTCAAAATTGAGCAAAAATTCAAGCAGATGAATAAGCAGGCATTCAGGTCTATAAATATGCCATAATAGAATCATGGAAAATGTAGTTGTAAATCATAGAACAAGGGATGGAATAAGGAATTCCAACCTCAATACAACCATTCCAAGATGTAAAAAAATAAGGATAGTGGGAATTCATAGGACACTGGAAAGTGGTGTGAGTTCCACAAAATCCCCTGGCACAAAATTGATGAATGATGCTCAAAATAGTCATTATTGGTCGAGCTTAAAGGAAAAAATTTAGAACCTGACTCATAATATGAATTGGAATAGAATAAGTGAGAGTGGATCATTGATGTAGAACCCAATTTTAACACCACAACCACAAATATCCAACTAGAAGAGTCAGAGGAACTTGAGGAGGGCGAGTATCTCTTCTATTCATAGATGTGGGTGAAGGGGATGCCTTTACAATGGATTATTGACTGGGGTATCCAAAATATATTGATCTCCACATAGGTAATCAAGATAATTAAGTTGTCGATAATGCCACACCCACAACCATACACCATTGTTTGGTTCATTTAGGGACAATATTGTCATGCCAGCCAGTAGTGTCACCTTTCCTACGATGTCAATCCCTTCAAAGATGAGGTACTATATGATTTTTCCCCACTTGATTTTTTTGATGATTTTTTAGGACAACTTTATATGTGGAAATGTCATGTTTTTTATGAGTCGCATCCCCATAGTGTCATTGTTACTTTGGGAGGTCAATCTTGCAGGGTACCAGAGGTAGTTCTTATTACTAAAATTTCATTGATCTCAACAAAACTATGATGAAAGGTGATCTCTCAAACTACAAAGTTTTTCCTCTTCATGGTTTGGTTAGAAGGTGAAAAAAAGATCACCATGAGCACCATAGCTTCAACACAAGGTATCTATACACAACAAAAGTAGGTGGACAAGGTTGTAGAGAAATATCGAGACATCTTTGGCTCGCCTATAGGGGTGCCTCTACACTATCAAGTTAAACATCCCATTGACTTGATACCTGGTGCTCCCTTTCCCAATGGTACATTATACAAAATATCCCTTCTTGAAAATTACAAAATAAAGTGTCAAATTCATGATCCCATCCAAAAGGACCACATTCGACTGATACCCTCACCTTGTGGGAAGCCAATTCTTTTGGTGTAGAAGAAAGATGGCACATGGTAAATATTTATTTATTATAGAGCCATGAACAAAATTATTGTCAAGAATATATATCCAACCCCCATATTGACAATATTCTTGATCAAATTATGGTTGAAAATTTCTTTAGTAAGATTGATCTGAAGTTAGGCTACCAACAAGTTCTGATAGAACAAAATGATGTATGGAAGACAAAATTCAAATCTAAAGAAGTTCATTTTTGAGTGGTTTTTCATGCCTTTTGGCTTGAATAATGCTTCAATGACATTCATGAGGGTGATGGATGAAATTTTGTTGTCATTCACAAACTCTTTTATGGTTATATATTTGGATGACAACCTCATCTTCAATCGAACCTCGGTAGAACATTTGTAGAAAATTAAATAGGTCCTGAGAACCCCACAACAACAAAAGTTATATGTAAAATTAGTGAAATGATCATTCAACATGCAGAGAATTCAATACTTAGGATACATTATAGATGAGCATGGGGTGTATGTGGACCCAACCAAGATCCAATTCATTCATGATTGGATAGCCCTAATAAGTTTGAAAGACTCTGCAACTTCTTCGACCTTGACAACTTCTAGTGTAGGTTCATGTTGGGGTTCTCTCATATCACTTATCTCTTAAGTAAAGAGACCAACGGTGGAGATAAATCCAAGTTTGTCTGGTCTGAAACACAACAAAAATAATTCTGAGATCTGAAACACCGCCTCTTCTGAAAACTAGTCCTCACGTTACTAAACCTACAACAACCATTTGAGATTGAGATAGATACCTATGACTATGCTATTGGCGAAATCCTCACTCAATAGGCTCGTCATCCATTGGTCTATCAAAGTGAAAATATATCTAATTTTTTTTGCAGATATCCCACCTATAACAAGGATATGTAATCCATTGTTGAGGAATGTCGACAATGGAAAAATTATATTCTAGGAAAGGAAATAATTGTCCACATTGATCATAATCCCTTGCAATTCATGCTGACAGAAGGAAAGTTACAAAATGACCACCATCAAAAGTGGTCCACATACCTGCAAAAAATCCACATGAACATTAAGTACAAGAAGAGTGGCACCAACATTGTTTCAGATTGCGTCATTCGGCCCCTAGTTGCGGCACCAACCAAAGTTCTTAACTCTTATAGGAATGAGACCTCTAGGTGGCCATAATTATACAATAGTGACTCTAACTTTGCTGCTAGTTATCAAAGAATGAGTTCAAGAAAACAAGTCCTGCCACCTCCAGGATGCGCTCTTGTGATAGTTGGGCCATATTTGTGTTCCTTCAAATGAGTGTGCAAACATAACTTGGGAGGCACATTGCAGACGAGTGGCAGGTAAATTCACCATGGACACGCAATTAAAATATTTTGGAAGTATTTATATTGGCCAAATATTTGACATAACATCATCCAGTATATCAGGTCATGCACTTCTGGTGCCATCACCAAATATTTCGTCAAGGAGAAAGGGTTGTACACTCCTCTCCCTACCCTAGATAATCCCCGAGAGTTAGTCTCCATGGATTGCATGTCAGGTTTTCCCTCCAGCAAACATGGTCACGATTTTGTCTGTGTGGTTTTTGATTGGTTCTCTAACATTTCCATTTTGGCACGATGTAAAAATAGTGTCATACTCAAGGATACTACTAGGCTCTTATTTGAGCATGTTTGGGTTCATTTTGGGCTGCCAAGAACCATTATTTAAGATATGGACATTAGGTTCCTCATTACCTTCTATTCCTACCTATGGTCTGTGATGGACACCAATTTGACCAAATATATTTCATTTCACCCCCAAACATATGGGAAACTGAAAGTGGTCAATAAGATCATTATGCATCTCTCGTACATGTACAAATCTAAGCATCCATGTAAAGGTAATCTCTTAGAATACAATTTTTTTTCTCTTCATGGTTCGGTCAAATGATGAATGAAACATCACCTATAGGGATTCCTCTGCATTATGAGGTCAAACATCCCATTATTTTGATAACCAGTGCTCCCTTACCCAATGGTCCAATATACAAATGCTTCCTTCTGTAGAATGAGGAAAAAAATCCTCAAAGTCATGAGCTCATCCAAAATTTATTGACATTTGACCAAGCTCCTCACCTCGTGGGATGCCAATTGTGTTGGTGTAGAAGAAGGATGGAACATGGAAACTCTATATTGATTATAGAGGCCTGAACAAAATCATTGTTAGGAACTGATACTCGATCCCACATATTGGTATTCTTATTGATCAACTTAAGGGTTCCAAGATATTTACTACGATTTATCTAAAGTTATGATACCACCAAGTTTTAATAGAACAAACTGATGTATGGAAAATAGCCTTCAAATCTAAAGAAGGACTTTTTTAGTGCTTGGTCATGCCTTTTGGCTTGACTATTTCTCTGGCAACATTGATGAGGATGATGGATGATATCTTCCATCCCTTCCAAAACACTTTTTTGGTTGTATATTTGGATGGCATCCTCATCATGATATGGAATTGAGAAGAACATTTGCAACACATTCAACAATTCCTAAACACCCCGCAAGAACACAAGTTATATGTTAATCTAGAAATTTTCATTCAACATGCAGAGAATTCAGTACTTAGGATACATCATGGATTAACATGGGGTGCATGTGGACCTAGAAAATATCCAATTCATTCTCACTTCGCCAACCCCCATGACTATGAAAGAGATTTGTAGCTTCTTGGGCCTCATCAACTTCTACCATAGGTTATTATTGGGGTTCTCTCATTAAGTTAAGTGACCAAGGGTGGAGCTAAATCCAAGTTTTCCTTATCTGTAACATAACATAAATCACTCCACGATCTGAAACACCACATTTACTCTGCACCATTCCTCACCTTTCTATACATGTAACAACGATTTGAGATTTAGATAGATGCCTCCTACTATGCTATCAGTGAATTCCTCACTTAGCAAGGACATAAGGTGTCCTATGCCAAGGATATCCCACCTATGACAAGGATATCTACTCCATTGTGTTGTAATTCCAATAGTGGAAGAATTATATTATGGGAAAGAAAACAATCATCGACACTAATCACAACCCATTGTAATTCATGTAAACACAAGGAAAGTTACAAAGTGATTTACATGAATAGTAGTCCACATACCTAGAACAATTCCACTTCAAAATTAAGTATAAGGGAAACACCAAACATGTTGCATATTTCCCCAGCTACCCCCTAGTTGTGGCACTAACCATAGTTATTAACTCTTATGGGAACAAGACCTCAAAGTGGCTACAATTATACGATAATGACTTTGACTGTGCTTCTACTTATCAGAGACTAAGTGCAGGAAAACAAGTCCTAGACTTCCACCTCCATGATGTTGTCTTGTGATATTTGGGACTCTTTGTGTTCCTTCAAGTGAGCATGCAAAGGAAATTTGAGAGGAACATTATAGTCGGGTTCCATTGCATTTCAGTGTGGAGAAGACAATCACACTACTTCAGAAGTGTTTTTACTGGCCAAATATTCAATAATGTGTCAACCAATATATCAAGTTGTGCATTGCCTATTCCATTGAAAAAAAATCCATAAAGAAGCAAGGGATGTATTCTCCTCTCCCTACCCCAAACAATCCCTAGGAGTTAGTCTTCATGTATTACATGTCAATTTTTCCCTCCACCAAACATGGCCACGATTTTCCCTTTGTGGTTGTCGATTGGTTCTATAAGATGTCCATTTTGAAACCATGTAAAAACAGTATCATAGTCAAGGCCACTAGTAGGATCTTCTTTGAGCATGTTTGTATTCATTTTGGGATGCCAAAAACCAATATTTAGGATAGGGATATAAATTTCCTTAGCATCTTCTGATCCAACCTATGGTCTCTGATGGATCCCAAGTTAACCAAATCAAATTCCTTTCACCACTATACAAATGGGAAAATAGAAGTGGTCAACAGGAAGATTGTGCATATCCTGCTCATCAACGCCAAGCATCTATGTACTTGGGATGAGAACCTTCCATATATTTAACATAGACATAAGATATCCCTCCACAACTCTATTGGCCATAACCCTTTTTAGTTTTTCTTGGGGTTCCAGCCATTGGATCCCATTGAAGTAGTTCTTCATGTACCATCTTCATCGATAGAGTCATCTGATACTCAGACTGAGGAAAACAATGCAGATAAATTTGTTGAATAGATATAGCACCTCCAACAATATGTTCATGAGATCCCATAGAAGGCTAATGCGAGGTAAAAGTAGCAACATGACCAAAATTGGGTGGTTCCACACAAGTTTCAGGTTGGTGACAAGGTATGGTTGCATTCATTGAAAGAGCACCTCATGATCCACACACAAATCTTAGACGAATGTGATATGGGCCTTACACCATCACAAAGACCATGGGTGAAATTTATGTCAAATTTAGTATTTCTCTTTTCCTTGGCTTCCACCCAGTATTTAATGCGGAGCTGTTTCGACAATATTTCCCACTTTTATTGGACACCTTGGAGGTGGCTAATGTTGGAAACACTGACTACACTGAGAGGGGGGTGAATAGTGTAGGGCTCTTTTTCCCAAAACTTCCCTCTTACACAAAACTCATTAGTTAGCAATCACCATTAACTCATTATTCATTGTTGTCAATTATAACCAGTTAAAAGTGAACACATATCAACAATGTATATCCGAAATATATTATCAACAAATCATCACCACAAGGAACGCAAAGAACACAAGATTTATATACAATTTTCTTTTTATTACGGACTTCAATCCTTGGGTTTTATCAGTAACAATTGAATAGAGTATAACTCTGCAAGAGCACCAAATCTATATGCAAGACTCATCTTACATCATCAGCACCAACTGCGTTGAGGCAACAATCCTCCATAGATGTCAATATGTCATAGGTATGCAGCCTATTAGCAGTGCAGTTCGCGTATGTACGTGCCCTAGCTCATTACAACCCACGTTGTACGTAGTCAGTCTATACTACAGCCTGCATATCACCTTTGAGCAGTTAGGGTTTTTCAATTCATCACACACTCAGATCCTTTGCAACTTGCAATCTCATTCTCTTCTGTCTCTCATTGACCCACAGCCAGTCACAACACATCAATGCTCTCCAATATCCTTCTCATGCTTCTCAACCATACAAAATGAATGCTACTTAACCATGTGTAAACAACCAGTATACTATAGCCATCATATCAGTACTGAATCATAAGAGTGTTTCTCACTCCATCAACCAACTCAACCACATCATAATAGTCATACCAAGAATGTCTTAAGCATTCACCACACAACAACAAGAATATCCATCAAGACAATAATACAACCATACCAGAGTTTCTATGGCATATCTGAGCCCATAGAATGCATATCTGGAACCTACTTCATTCTTCAAAAGACTTTCATCAGCTCAAACACCAATCTCCATGACTTCATCCACTGTACGCGCCCTGTCTTCATACAACCCTCGTATGTATGCGTCTTGGCCCACTACAGCCCATGTATACCTTAGAAACTAGGGTTTCTGAACTTCCGAGACTTTTGTCGTCATGATCTCAGACTTTCCGAGACTTTGATGCATTCATGAGATCCTCCATACTCTCTCTCTCTCAGAAAAGATCTTCAGTGATGATCAAGAGATACACTAGAGATTCTCCCAAAATGTACATTTCATAAGAGACCCTTGCTTCTTATTTATACTTCTCCAAATAACATCTTCTAGGTCACTTAACCCACTTCTAGGTCACTTAACTTATTTTCCTCATTTTAGGGTTAACCACTTTCCATAATTAGAAAGTTCTCCATTACTTTATCATTTAAATATTCCTTCTTGACTTTGTCACCTCACTTTATCATTTAAATAATCTTCCTTGAATTTGTCACTTATCTTTATTATTTAAATATTCCTCCTTGACTTTGTCACTTCTCTTTATCATTTAAATAATGATTTCTTCTTTGCAAGCTCTTTGACTTTGTTGACCTTTTGGGGATTCAAGCCAACATGTGAGGGTATTTCATCTTTGTAAGTCCATAACTCTCAAACCATGAGGAGTTATGTGACATTCCACATACCACCAAAATGGCATGAGAAGCACTATCCATCTGTGATAGTTTCACCAACAACTTCACTGATCTTCATATCATTATTCCATAAATAAGCATGGGTTCTCCAACCATACTTGTAGGATAACTCAACCATAAAGTGTCTTCTCGTGAGGTCTTTCACCATAAGGGGACCACTTTGGAGTTCATCCATTTGTACACCTTATCAACCATGATAAGACAATAATGATTCATCTTTATATCCATCCAACAATGCATCATATACCAATGAAACTATATTGATCCATGTTCATCTATGCATCATATCAATGACATAATATGACTATGATTCCACTTGAAATCTATCCATCCTCATTAAGGACAATATATATTACATTTGACACCAATTATCAATCAATCCTTTGGCATCAATCAATGAAATCAATCAATCAAAACTTTGGCATCAATGAAAACTTGATCCAACAATCTCCCACTTTGGCATTGATGGCAATACCAACATTGATGTCAACATGTAGATTGTTGAAATAATGTAACTGCGAAGAGCATTGTTATTATTATTTTGTTATTGGATTAAATCCCCATTGTGGATTAATCATGTCATTATTATTATTGGATTAAATCCCCATTGAGGATTAATCATGTCATTATTATTATTATTGTTATTGGATTAATCCCCATTGAGGATTAATCACGTCGGTAATTGTATAAGGACCAAATCCCCTTTTACGGGTTGGTCATCGGACAATTACAAAGTGTTGAATAAGAAGTCGGCCCCAGCAGTTATATTGAAAGGGAGAGAATTAATTAAAGGTGGGTTTACCCACCCAGAGTGAGAGGTTGGCCCTGCCATATGGTGACTCTTCACACACGCCAGATTGATATAAATAAGAGGCTAGCGCCTCACTTCTTAGACACACTTCACTTGCTGATTATCTTATGAGGCAAGCTGCAATTGGAAGTTGGAGAGAGGATAAGAAGGGTGGCGCGTCTCTTGGGGAGGACTTTCTGTATTGGTTTGAGTTATCTCTTGAACATTGTATAAGCTATTTATGATAAGGAAGTTTTGCTGGGTTTTCTTCCCCTAGAGGGTTTCCCAGGATAAATGTTGTGTCTCTTGTGGATGTGTATTT
>ML798373.1:555166-569528 GCA_009831015.1 Picea engelmannii | reverse complement strand
TTCAAGATGATATTGACGATACTGTCCTCCAAGATGCCACTGATGATGCAGACCTCTCTCGCCTGATGCTGATGAAGAATACCCTTCTTGTTAAGGGGGAGTGTTGAAATAATGTAACTGTGAAGAGCATTCTTATTATTATTTTTTTATTGGATTAAATCCCCATTATGGATTAATCATGTCATTATTATTATTGGATTAAATCCCCATTGAGGATTAATCATGTCATTATTATTATTATTGTTATTGGATTAATCCCCATTGAGGATTAATCATGTTGGTAATTGTATAAGGACCAAATCCCCTTTTATGGATTGGTCATCGGACAATTACAAAGTGCTGAATAAGAAGTCGGCCCCAACAGTTATAATGAAAGGGCCAGAATTAATTAAAGGTGGGTTTACCCACCCAGAGTGAGAGGTCAGCCCTGCCAGATGGTGACTCTTCACACATGCTAGATTGATATAAATAAGAGGCTAGCGCCTCACTTCTTAGACACACTTCACTTGCTCATTATCTTATGAGGAAAGCTGCAATTGGAAGTTGGAGAGAGGAGGAGAAGCGTGGCGCATCTCTTGGGGAGGACTTTCTGTATTGGTTTGAGTTATCTCTTGAACATTGTATAAGCTATTTATGATAAGGAAGTTTTGCTGGGTTTTCTTCCCCTAGAGGGTTTCCCAGGATAAATGTTGTGTCTCTTGTGTATGTGTATTTCTCAGTGATCTTGTTCTTATGATGCTCTTATCTATTGAAATGCAAAGAACTATAATAATGGCATAAACATTAACAAGGGATCCTCTACATCATAAGTCATCAATCACATCAATGTGACCATCTCTCCCCCTTTGACATCAATGGCAAAGGGTGATTCTCCCCTTGGGGAGTCTTCCTCTGTCTGAATTAATTTGATCTTCCTTTAAATAATCTCTCCCCTTTTGAACAAGGGATATCACTCTGATGTAATGCTGAAGATACATCGCTCATACTCCCCTTGTGACCATGAGTAGTGGTCCACATACCTGCAACAATTCCACTTCAAAATTAAGTACAAGAAGGGAAACACCAAACATTTCCTCAACTGCCCCCTAGTTGTGGCACTAACCATAGTTACTAACTCTTATGGGAACAAGACCTCCAAGTGGCTACAATTATATGATAATGACTTTGACTGTGCTTCTACTTATCAGAGACTAAGTGAAGGAAAACAAGTCCTAGACTTCCACCTCCATGATGTTGTCTTGTGATATTTGGGCCTGTTTGTGTTCCTTCAAGTGAGCATGCAAAGTTAATTTGAGAGGAACATTATAGTCGGATTCCATGGCATTTCAGTGTGGAGAAGACAATCACACTACTTCAGAAGTGTTTTTACTGGCCAAATATTCGATAAGGTGTCAACCAATATATCAAGTTGTGCATTGCCTATTCCATTGGAAAATAATCCATAAAGAAGCAAGGGATGTATTCTCCTCTCCCTACCCCAATCCCTAGGAGTTAGTCTTCATGGATTACATGTCAATTTTTCCCTCCACCAAACATGGCCACGATTTTCCCTTTGTGGTCGTCGATTGGTTCTATAAGACGTCCATTTTGAAACCATGTAAAAAGAGTATCATAGTCAAGGCAACTAGTAGGAAACTTCTTCGAGCATGTTTGTATTCATTTTGGGATGCCAAAAACCAATATTTAGGATAGGGATAGAAATTTCCTCAGCATCTTCTAATCCAACCTATGGTCTCTAATGAATCCCAAGTTAACCAAGTTGAATTCCTTTCACCACTATACAAATGGGAAAATAGAAGTGGTCAAAAGGAAGATTGTTCATATCCTACTCATCAACACCAAGCATCCATGTACTTGGGATGAGAGCCTTCTATATCTTTAACATAGCCATAAGATATCCCTCCACAACTTTATTGGCCATAACCCTTTTTAGTTGTGCTTGGGGTTCCAGCCATTGGATCCCATTGAGGTAGTTCTTCATGTACCATCTTCATCGATAGAGTCATCTGATACTCAGACCGATGAAAACAAAGCAGATAAATTTGTTGAATAGATCTAGCACCTCCCACAATATGTTCATGATATCCCATAGAAGGCCAATGCGAGGTACAAGTAGAAACATGACCAACATTGGGTGGTTCCACACAAGTTTCAGGTTGGTGACAAGGTATGGTTGCATTCATTGAAAGAGAACCTCATGATCCACACACAAATCTTAGACGAATGTGATATGGGCCTTACACCATCACAAAGACCATGGGTGAAAATTATGTCAAATTTAGTATTTCTCTTTTCCTTGGCTTCCACCCAGTATTTAATGCGGAGCTGTTTTGACAATATTTCCCACTTTTATTGAACACCTTGGAGGTGGCTAATGTTGGACACACCGACTACACTAAGAGGGGGGTGAACAGTGTAGGGATTTTTTTCCCAAAAATTCCCTCTTACACAAAACTCATTAGTTAGCAATCACCATTAACTCATTATTCATTGTTGTCAGTTATAACCAGTTAAAAGTGAACACATATCAGCAATATATATCAGAATTGTATTATCAACAAATCATCACCACAAGGAGCACAAAGAACACAAGATTTATATACAATTTTATTTTTATTACAGACTTCAATCCTTGGGTTTTATCAGCAACAACTGAATAGAGTACAACTCTAAAAGAGAACCATATCTATATGCAAGACTCATCTTACATCCTCAGCACCAACTAAGTTGAGCCAACAATCCTCCATAGATGTCAATATGTCATAGGTACGTGACCTGTCAGTAGGGCAGCCCACGTATGTACGCACCCTGGCTCACTACAGCCCACGTATGTACACAGTCAGTCTATACTACAGCCTGCATATCACCTATGAGCAGTTAGGGTTTTTCATTTCATCACACACTCATATCCTTTGCAACCTGCAATCTCATTCTCTTCTGTCTCTCACTGACTAAAAGCCAGTCACAACACATCCATTCTCTCCAATAGCCTACTCATCCTTCTCAACCATACAAAATGAATGCTACTTAAACATGTGTAAACAACCAGTATACTATAGCCATCATATCGGTACTCAATCATAAGACTGTTGCTCACTCCATCAACCAACTCAACCACATCATAACAGTCATACCAAGAATGCCTTGAGCATTCACCACACAACAACAAGAATATCCATCAAGACAATAATACAACCATACCAGAGTTTCTATGGCATATCTGAGCCCATAGAATGCATATCTGGAACCTACTTAATTCTTCAAAAGACTTTCATAAGCTCAAACACCAATCTCCATGACTTCATCCACTGTACTCACCCTGTCTTCATACAACCCACATATGTACGCGTCTTGGCCCACTACAACCCGCGTATACCTCAAAAACTAGGGTTTCTAAACTTCTGAGACTTTTGTTGTCATGATATCAGACTTGCCGATACTTTGATGCGTTCATGAGATCCTCCATACTCTCTCTCTCTCAGAGAAAAGATCTTCAGTAATGCTCAAGAGATACACCAGATATTCTCCCAAAATGTACATTTCACAAGAGACCCTTGCCTCTTATTTATACTTCTCCAAATAACATCTTCTAGGTCACTTAACCCACTTCTAGGTCACTTAACTTATTTTCCTCATTTTAGGGTTAACAACTTTCCATAATTAGAAAGTTCTCCATTACTTTATCATTTAAATATTCCTTCTTGACTTTGTCACCTCACTTTATCATTTAAATAATCTTCCTTGAATTTGTCACTTCTCTTTATTATTTAAATAATCCTCCTTGACTTTGTCACTTCTCTTTATCATTTAAATAATGATTTCTTCTTTGCAAGCTCTTTGACTTCTTTGACCTTTTGGGGCTTCAAGCCAACATGTGAGGGTCTTTCATCTTCGTAAGGCCATTACTCTCAAACCATGAGGAGTTATGTGACATTCCACATACAACCAAAATGGCATGAGAAGCACTATCCATCTATGATAGTTTCACCAACAACTTCACTGATCTTCATATCATTATTCCATAAATAAGCATGGGTTCTCCAACCATACTTCTAGGATAACTCAACCATAAAGTGTCTTCTCATGAGGGCTTTCACCATAAGGGGACCACTTTGGAGTTCATCCATTTGTACACTTTATCAACCATGATAAGACAATAATGATTCGTCTTTATATCCATCCAACAATGCATCATATACCAATGAAACCATATTGATCCATCTTCATCTAAGCATCATGTATCAACAACAACTCATTGATCCATGTTCGTCTATGCATCATATCAATGACATCATATGACTATGATTCCACTTGACATCTGTCCATTCTCATTAAGGACAATACATATTACATTTGAAATCAATTATCAATCAATCCTTTGGCATCAATCAATGACATCAATCAATCAAAACTTTGGCATCAATGACAACCTGATACAACAATCTCCCACTTTGGCATTGATGGCAATGCCAACATCGATGTCAACACCAATCATTGATGTCAACATGTAGACAAGGGATGCTCTGCATCAAAATTCATCAATCACATGAATGTGACTATCTCTCCTCATCAATAATCATCAATCACATCAATGTGACTATCTCTCCCCCTTTGACATCAATGGAAAATGATCATTCTCCCCTTGGAGAGTCTCCCCCTGTCTGAATTAATTTGACCTTCCTTTGAATAATCTCTCCCCTTTTGAAAAAGGGATATCACTCTGATGTAATGTTGAAGATACATCGCTCATACTCCCCCTGTGACCATGGCTCACCCTAGAATTATGCCTTTGTTCTCTTTCTTCAAATATAGGGTGTTATTGAATAAATCAGTGAATGAGGACATAAACTAATCTCCCTAGATCCACCTAGATCTAGAACAAAGCAGGACGGAACATGACGATTTCCCTAGGTTACAATCATTGAATTTACTATCAAAGAAGGAATGAATAACATACCTTTAGATATCGCTTCCTTATATCTTTGTTGTCCATTCTTTGCTCCAGTGCTCTTGTAAAATCAGATATGCAATGACATAAACCAACCAAAGTGAACGAAACAATAGTAGATTCAATGAAAACCTAAACATGTGATCAAGGAGTCATGTAATAAAATGCTAATGATTTTATGGGAAAGAAACATGTCACCGTATTATATTAAATGAAAGTAGAAGATACAACCAAACTAATTTGATGTCGCAAGTTTCCTTTCAGTGGTCCTTTGTTCCAACACACACATACACTTGCTCCAAATTTGTATGAAGATGATCCACAAAATCTTGATGGACAAATGGAAACCTCAAGCATCACTTGAAACAGGATTCCTCACACAGCCTTCAGCCTATTCCTTCAACAATTCTTTGCTCAATATTGCTTAACCTTTTCCATGAGAAACCCATAATTATATAGTATAAGGTGAAGTGGTTAAAGGGATGAGGATGATCCCACCAAATTAGAGAAGCCAGTAGGATCACAACCATACGGACACCACCTCACATTCTAGAAGATTCCCCTTTTAGAAACTTCGTGAACTTCTTTCTTATTTTATCTTTCAAACGTCGTTGCACCCTACCTATATAGCAGCCTGCAGAACCCCGTGAGACAGGTATAGAGAAGCCTGCGGAAACCAAGGATTTTCACACTGTGTACTACTGTCAACCTACCGACTCCTTCTAAAAAGAAGTCTTGTAGAGGAAGAAATCAGTCATTTTTCTCATGCAAAAGATATTGTTGAGAGCCTGAACACATGCTTGTAGAGTTTTCATCAAGGTGACCAAAATAATGTGTAACATAATGCCCCCCAAAGTATGAGGCTGGAACTTGTGATAGCCAAAATAATTTGTAAAATGTGTGTGTGTGTGTCGGGAACAAGGAATGCACCAATCGAGAACCTGCAAACAATCAAGCATCTGCACAATAGTATACCATTTCTAAGGTAGGCATTCCCATGGTCAGACTACAAATGATTTAAATCATAAATGTAATTCATGGCCACCAATCATACACTGTGGATCCATGTCATCAAAATGCTACACAGCCACCAGAAATACATTGTGGATCTATGTTCTAGTAAACTCAAATTCAGACATAGCCATGAGACATACAAAGTGGATCTATCTGTCAATACAAATCATAGGTACTCCATCGCAACTTGGACCAAGAATGGTGAGATCCAGGGTCTTCAATCCCGTCGTTTGTAAGTACGAATCTAGCCATGCGATTATAGGTGTTGAAGTCGAACATGGTTAGAAACCACTTGATTACCGGTTATTAATGAAAACCGTTAACAAGTGTGGGGAAAATCACCATTGATGTCAATGACTCCCAAGGTACCTTAGTACAATCCACCGAATGTGAATAAATGAGTTGAAGTCAAACACTCGATAGAATCTCTCGATCAGGGACCAATGATGTAAATCCACTGTTGAAAGTGAAGAAACCTACCATTGAGGCATGTAGGCTCTAAGGTACTAAATGATTTCTAAGTCTTGTTCCCGGATGATGAGTTGAAGTCGACAGGAAAAGACTCGTCACAAGAGGGCCTTAATGTATCCCCCATCAATGACATGAAATAAATAATAGATTTAGGGTAGATCAAAGTAAGAATATGATTTGACACTGACACAAGGAAGGCCGACATGGTAGGAATTGACAACTGCAGATGGCAGACTCAATAGAGGGCTTGTTTGGACTTCTCTTGAATATATGAATGACACGACAATGGTCTTGGTAGCATTGACTCAAAGACGACCCAAGATATGAACTTGCAGAAACTCAGACGAGAGACAAATGGATTTCCCAACCCAAATTCAAATGATGAAAAGGGGGTTTCATGTTCAAGAGCGACTCTTATTGCCACTAACACAAGTACAGAGACACATTTCTTTCCCAAATTTTCCCCCACCATTTCTGGCGAGTACCTCTTTATTTTTACACAAGCTTGAGGAGGATAACATATGTTTTTTGATGTAAGCTCATCATTCAGACGATTCCCTTGGAGCATGTTTGACGAACCCTAAGAAGGAGTGGTTCGGTCTCGTATGGGTCTTTCGATGTTTTTTTAACTAGTCCAAAGATAGAAAAGTCGGGGTTTTTCATGTTTATAGAGTTTGAAAAACACTAAAGAGAACTCTCTCAGTTCCTTTTTCGTAAAGTAGTTCGATGGGAACGGAAAAATTGATAAACTATCGCCCATCAAACGCTTCCTTCAAATACTTTTACGAGCGTGAAAAGAACAAGGTCGCTTGACAATCTTTTCGGTTTTATGGAGTGTGAAAAGAGCTTAAAGGATACTCCATGACTTTCGTTTTTTGTGTTACCATGATGAGTACGAAAAGATGAAAAAAATATACTTGGTTGCATTCTCATCGATTTTTGAGCATGAGAACGAACAAAGACTGAGCTCGAGGTTTTTCTAAAAAACCCTAAAAAGTACTTGTACATGTGAAAAATATAAAAACAAATCACGAAAAATATCCATATTTCATTGTTCAAGATCCCAGTTCTCCTATCTACGAGAAAAAAAAATACTCACGAGACCATTAGCCCTTTAGGTTTTGATAAAATGCATTTAAATAATATAAAATATTAATAGAAAAAGTAAAAAGTGAAATAAATAGGGGTAAAAACTCTTTTTACTATTTCATTTGCATTTTTCTAGAAACTCACCTAGAAGCCCTGTTTTTACCTTAGACTTTGGTTGTCGATTGCGGGAGACTCGGGTGACCATTCAATGAACAGCTTTCGTCAAAACGGTAATCTCTTCGTCCTCTTACTTTTCATCAGATTAAATTTCATTTTTATCGGCTAAACGCATGCACAAATTTTTTGATTTGCGGCCGTCGTAGGCAAAGCTTTAACACAGTGCGAGGTTTCCGCAGGGTTTCCCCAGTGGAGTCACCAATTTTGTTATTGGATAAATCGATGAATGCAGACATAAACTAATCTCCCTAGATCCACCTAGATCTAGAACAAAACAGGACGAAACATGACACTTTCCCTAGGTTACAATCATTGAATTTACTATCAAAGAAGGAATGAATAACATACCTTTAGATATCGCTTCCTTATATCTTTGTTGTCCTTACTTCTCTCTGGTGCTCTTGTGAAATCAGTTCTGCAATGACACAAACCAACCAAAGTGAAATCAACAATAGTATATTCAATGAAAACCTAAACATGTGATCAAGGAGTCATGTAATAAAATGCTAATGATTTTATGGGAAAGAAACATGTCACCGTATTATATTAAATGAAAGTAGAAGATACAACCAAACTACCTTGATGTCACAAGTTCCCTTTCAGTGGTCCTTTGTTCCAACACACACATACACTTGCTCCAAATTTGTATGAATATGATCCACAAAAGCTTGATGGACAAATGGAGACCTCAAACATCACTTGAAACAGGATTCCTCACACAGTCTTCAGCCTATTCCTTCAGCAATTCTTTTCTCAATCTTGCTTAACCTTTTCCATGAGAAACCCATCATTATATAGGAGAATATGAAGTGGTTAAAGGGATGAGGATGATCCCACCAAATCAGATAAGCTAGTAGGATCACAACCATATGGACGCCACCTCACATTCTAGAAGATTCCCCTTCTAGAAACTTCATGAACTTCTTTCTTCTTTTAGCTTTCAAACACTGTTGCACCCTACCTATATAGCATCCTTTGGAAACCCCATGAGCTAGGTATAGAGAAACCTACAGAAATCAAGGATTTCTGCACTGTGTACTACTGTCAGCCTACAGACTCCTTCTAAAAAGCAGTCTCGTAGAGGAAGAAATCAGTCATTTTTCTCATGCAAAAGATCTTGTTGAGAGCCTGAACACATGATTGTAGAGTTGTCATTAAGGTGACCAAAATAATGTGTAACATAGGGCCATTTTACCAAGTATGCATCTAATAAATATCTACTCCTAGAATCATGGGAAGAAGAATGACTCCCCCTATGGGTATGTCTTGCCCTATCTTCTTTGCAAGATGAACAATATGCTACCATTGTAATATGCTTCTGCTGCAAATGCTACTTCTCAACTGGATCATAGAAAAACTACTCTTTCTATGATGATCCTTGGACCTGTCCATGCATTAAAAATCATGAAGTACCATGAAACAAAAGATATGTCAAAAAAATAGAGAATCATGAATAAGATATCAACCAAGTATATTATGTACCAAAGTGTGAGCTCATCATGCACAACACCCATGTACATCAACACCATACAATGTGCCAAAATATATCATCAATGGAATGGAATGTATCAACCATATGCCTCTATCAACGTGCCAACCATGTGCATGTCATAACAAGTGTCATATCACTCATGATATGTCTCCACCATGAACCAAGTGCCACAACCATGTATCTCAAACAAATACCAATTGTTGTGCTAATCAAGTAATACCAATGGTGTACTTTTAGCCAAGTACTATCATCCAAACATATACCATCTATGAGTGTACCAAACATGTACATCAACATGTATCACTGCAAGTATATCAACCATGCACCAATACTACAACATGACATATATGTATGCCAAATCCTCCATAAAACATGTGCCAATCAAACTGCTAGTAGATGCCTCTACCAATGTACTAGAAATGTACCAATCATGCATCAATTATAGATCAAGCTATGACTCATCAATGATGTACAACATGATCGCCTCATCAACTCACCAACTACATGTCTCAATATGTAGTCCAACCATATGCCAAATGCATGCATCAAGATTTTCAACAAGTAAGATTCCAATAATACATCATAAGATATATCAATGAAACTTAAATATGCACCAGTCATGTACCCCAATAGATCAACTTCAATCCTCCATTTACTACAAACTAAGCATCCAACAGTACATGTACTAGTCGTATGCTTCAATAGATCAATGACATCTCTAGCTAGAATCATCATGATATATCACATAACCAAGGTGCCATAAATTCATTGTCATAATCAACATTGTTGTTCAACAGAAAATGCCTCAATCCATACTCATCGGTTAGTGCCATGCATCCAAGATAGCCTTTCATTATTTTTTATCATCACATTACATAATCCAATATAGAATTATGAAAACCTGGAACAAATAGTGTTAGAACCTGCAACAAACCATGTTAGATCCTGCATCACAGAGTTATATCATTACATCAAGCTGCAACCCTTGTGCATAGCCCATTTCCCAAGGATTTAAAACATATACACGGCCTGTTGCACAGCTAGATCTCGTATGTACACGACCTATTCAAGGTTAGAGCGCGTATGTACATGACTATTACCACTGTCACCCACATATGCTTCAGTAGATGACACATTTGAGCTTCCCTCAAGGCTTCCATTCTGCTCTGGGTGTTCAGTCTTCTTCACCCACTTCTAAAGGTGTCTCTACTTCTCAGAACTTGAGCTCTGAGCTTCCATCTTTTCAAAGATGTCTCCCTTCCTTACTTCATTCCTTCTTCTGGTCATGCTGTGTGAAGTCCTCATCATAGATTTTCTTCTTGTGTTCCAGCACTCCTGGGATTTGTGGCCAAATCCACTACAACTGTAGCATCTCATGGTGTTATAATGAATATAAATGTGTCCTAATTTATCACATCTCCAACACCTTATGGTGTTATGAAATTTTCTTTCATTTCTCCTTGCATAATATCTTCACTCCAAAGCTTTGTGACCATATTCATTACATGAATAACATTGACCATGAAAAATGCTTTCATACCTTTTCTTTGGTGTACATATTCTTTGAGGTGTAAGGATGGCTTCTTTATGTCTTCCTTGCTTTGTTCTTTTGAAACTTTCCTTGCCTTGTGTATATGGTTGATTTGCAACATTGTCTTCATCCTTTGAAGGACTTACCTCATGTTTCTTTGAGGTGCTTGCTTCAGCATGTGTAGCTTCTCTCTTGTATCCAAGACCTGATTTATCATACGGTGATCTTTGAATTTCCAATATCTCATTCAAGATTTGTGAGCTATTCAAGAATTTGTTTGATTTTTGTACCTTCTTTCTAAGGTCAAAAACTTCATCTTATAACTTATGACATAACTCTTCCTTTTCATTTATTTTATTCTTCAATAGTTCCTCTACCCTTTTGGCTTCTTCAATTTGAGTTTTGAGATGGACAATAGTTTCAAAACTTTTGTTAATCTCATTATCTACCTTCATATCTTGTTTTTCATTCTTTAGTCTTGTGATCTCTTCTTCTTTTTCTTCTAATTGAGTCTTATCTCTCTCTCCTTGTTCCTTGAGCATTTCCCTTAACTTCAAGATGTGCCTTTTACTCCTCCTAAGAAACTTCTTAGTGTTATCTGAAAGATAGCTATAGGCTATATAATAATGGTCATTGATATATTCATATAAACCATCTTCAAGTTTCTTTTGAAGTTCTGATAGATATTATTCTATTCTTTCCATGGGATAACTACCATCAAACTCTATACAAACTATTTCTAGATTTTCTTCTTCACTTGTAGAGAAAAATTCAACATCATCACATTTTGAATCATTGCAATCAAGAGTCTTTGGAGATTATTTACCTTCATTTGAAATACCTTTGATATCTTCCTTTTTCCCAACATCATCACATGATTCTTTTCTTTCATTTGAAATTTCTTCAAGATCTTCATTTGTGCTAACATCATTACTTGATTCTTTGTCTTCATTTGAAATGTTTTCAAGATCACATTTAGAAATAATTCATTCAAGAGTTTTTGGAGATTATTTACCTTTAATGATCTTGATGGAGTGGTCTTCTATATCTTCCTTCTTGTTATTGCTTTGATACGTCTCCTCTAGCTTTAGCCATAGATCCTTGGCGGAAGTGCATTGTCCCATGCTCTCTTTGATAGGGCTTGAGAGTCCACTAAGAATGGTCTTGAGAGACAATGCATCATTCTTCTTTCCTTCACTTTGAGATGCAAACTTTGACTTGTTCTTCAAGGAAACTGATCCACCAATGGTTGCCTTCCAAATACTCACTCCCATTTCCTTCAAGTGTACTCTCATCCTTATTCTCCAAGTAGAATAGTTTTCCTCATCAAGGATTGGAACTTCATCATCCATTTGTGTGTCTATAGATCTCCTCCAAGCTTGTTAAGGCTTATAGTGAAGGTCTGCTTTGATACCAATTGTTGGACACACCGACTACACCGAGAGGGGGCATGAACAATGTAGGGATTTTTTCCCCAAAACTTCCCTCTTACACAAAACTCATTAGTTAACAATCACCATTAACTCATTATTCATTGCTGTCAGTTATAACCAGTTAAAAGTGAACACATATCAAAAATATATATCAACAATATATTATCAACAAATCATCACCACAAGGAACACAAAGAACACAAGATGTATATACAATTTTCTTTTTATTATAGACTTCAATCCTTGGGGTTTATCAACAACAACTGAATAGAGTAAAACTCTACAAGAGCACAAAATCTATATGCAAGACTCAGCTTACATCCTCAGCACCAACTGAGTTGAGGCAACACTCCTCCATAGATGTCAATCTTTCACAGGTACGCGACCTGTCAGTAGTGAAATTCGTGTATGTATGCGCCCTGGCTCACTACATCCTGTGTATGTACACGGTCAATTTGTAATACAGCCTGCGTATCACCTCTAAGTAGTTAGGGTTTTTCATTTCTTCACACACTCAGATCCTTTGCAACCTGCAATCTCATTCTCTTCTGTCTCTCAGTGACCCACAACCAGTCACAACAAATCCAAGCTCTTTAATAGCCTACTCATGTTTCTCAACCATACAAAATGAATGCTACTTAAACATGTGTAAACAACCAGTATACTATAGCCATCATATCAGTACTGAATCATAAGAGTGTTTCTCACTCCATCAACCAACTCAACAACATCATAACAGTCATACCAAGAATGCCTTAAGCATTCACCACACAAGAACAAGAATATTCATCAAGACAACAATACAACCATACCAGAGTTTCTATTGCAGATTTGAGCCCATAGAATGCAGATGTGGAACTTGCTTCCATCTTCAAAATCCTGTCATCAACTCAAACACCAATCTCCATGACTTCATCCACTATACATATCCTGTCTTCATACAAACCACGTATGTACATGTCCTGGCCCACTACAACCCGCGTATACCTCAAAAACTAGGGTTTCTGAACTTCTGAGACTTTTGTCGTCATGATCTCAGACTTGCCGAGACTTTGATGCATTCATAAGATCCTCCATACTCTCTCTCTCTCTCAGAATAGATCTTTAGTCATGCTCAAGAGATACACCAGATATTCTCCCAAAATTTACTTTTCACAAGAGACCCTTGCCTCTTATTTATACTTCTCCAAATAGCATCTTCTAAGTCACTTAACCCACTTCTAGGTCACTTAACTTATTTTTCTCATCTTAGGGTTAACCACTTTCCATAATTAGAAAGTTCTCCATTACTTTATCATTTAAATATTCCTTCTTGACTTTGTCACCTCACTTTATCATTTAAATAATCTTCCTTGACTTTGTCACTTCTCTTTATTATTTAAATAATCCTCCTTGACTTTGTCACTTCTCTTTATCATTTAAATAATGATTTCTTCTTTGCAAGATCTTTGACTTCTTTGACCTTTTGGGGCTTCAAGCCAACATGTGAGGGTCCTTCATCTTTGTAAGGCCATAACTCTCAAACCATGAGGAGTTGTGTGACATTCCACATACCACCGGAAATGGCATGAGAAGAACTATCCATCTAAGATAGTTTCACCAACAACTTCACTGATCTTCATCTCATTATTCCATAAATAATCATGGGTTCTCCAACCATACTTCTAGGATAACTCAACCATAAAGCGTCTTCCCTTGAGGGATTTCACCATAAGGGGACCACTTTGGAGTTCATCCATTTGTAAACCTTATCAACCATGATAAGATAATAATGATGCATCTTTATATCCATCCAACAATGCATCCTATACCAATGAAACCATATCGATCCATCTTCATCTAAGCATCATGTATCAATGACAACTCATTGATCCATCTTCATCTATGTATCATATCAATGAAATCATATGACTATGATTCCACTTGACATCTATCCATTCTCATTAAGGACATGTAATGCCCCATATTTTGACCTTAGGTAGTTAGAACATTGTTGTTTACTAATATTAACAATTCAAAGTTTAGCATTTGTTTGGAGTTAGTTAGACTTGGTTAGACATTGATATGTGTACCTCTAGACCTATTTGTATGTTACATGATATATGCTCATGACAAAGATAGTTATTTGATTATTTGAACATGAAAATTAAAATGGGTAAGTTTGGTACATGTATACCAATTCAAGTTATGTTGTGAATGTATAATAG
>ML798373.1:509606-532361 GCA_009831015.1 Picea engelmannii | reverse complement strand
TTTCTAAATACCAAGTTTTGTTTTGTTATGTACATAAAAATACACATAAATAAGGTATTAAATAAGAATAATAAAATATATTAATAAAAATGAATAATAAGGGATGAGTACAATCGAGAAGTGAGGGTTTGCTTATATACCCATGCTGGGGTGCCCAATAGCCAATAGTCATGTCTTTTCATTATTAATAATTATTTATTATTTATTATTTAGTTGTTATATTTATTATTTAATACCTTATTTATGTGTATTTTTATGTACATAACATTCTTCCACTCCTCAAGGAATTCCTCCTTCTCCTAGTGTTCATGATCATTCCATACCCCTTGTTCCTGGCAGTCTTCCTCCCAATGTTCCCCCTTATCATCATCCCTTTGTCCAAAAGAATGAAATTGAGAAAATCGTGCAGGAATTGATCCAAGCGGGTGTTATCCGCCCCAATACCAGCCCTTATTCTTCTCATGTGGTCATGGTACTTAATAAACAAGGTACTTGTTGCATGTGTCCTAACTTTTGCACCCTCAATAAACTAACCATAAAGGAGAAGTTTCCCATTCCTTTCATTGATGATCTCTTGGATGAGTTGAGTGGTGCTCAGTATTTCACGAAAATTGATATATGTTTTGGCTACCACTAGATCCGTATGCAAGACGATGAAATCCCCAAGACTTCTTTTTGAACTCATGAGAGTTACTATGATTTCTTGGTCATTCCCTTTAGCCAGTGTAATTCCCCCTCCACCTTCCAAAGCCTCATGAATCATGTCTTCCATCATTTTCTCCATCATTTTGTCTTAGTTTTATTTGATGATATTATCATCTATAGTAAAACCTTGCAATCCCATCTTTCCCATGTGGATCAATTTCTTCATCTACTCTCTCAGCATTAACTTTTCCTCACACTCTAAATGTTCCTTTGGCGCCTCAAAAGTTGAATATTGGGTCATGTTTTTGGCAAGGCTGGTGTATGGGTGGATCTTAAGAAGATTGAAGCCATGAAAGATTGGCCTCACCCCAAGACTATCAAACTCTTATGAGGGTTTTTTCATTTAATAGGATATTATCGCAATTTTGTTTAGAATTATAGAAAGATTGTGGTGCATCTCACTACTCTACTTAAAAATAATTATTTCACTTGGACTCTCGCAACTGATCGTGCCTTTCAAGATTTGAAGGCGGCTATGTGCACTACTCCAGTCTTGGCCCTTCCGCATTTCACAAAGACCTTTGTCCTAGAATTTGATTCCTCTAGGCGAGGAATTGAAGCATTCCTTATGCAAGAGGGCAAACCTTTGGCCTTTACTAGTAAACATTTTTTAGACCGCCATTTGGGCCAATCAATCTATGAAAAGGAAATGTTGGCTATTCTGCATGCAGTAGATCTCTAGCACCCTTATCTATTGGGGGACAACGCTTCCAAATTTTGACAGATCATCAAAGCCTCAAGTATTTTTTGGAGCAATTGCCTTCCTCTCTAGAGCAATGAAAATGGGTAACTAATCTCTTTGGATATGATTATGAGATCATTTACAAGAAAGGAAAATAAAATGTGGTTGTTAATGCTCTTTCTCAAAAATATGAAGATGAAGGGTCCCTTTTCTCCCTATCCTTCATTGTCCCATATTGGCTCCAAGTTGTTCGCCAGGATTGGCTACAAGACCCTAAAATTTCGCATTTGATCCAACAGTTGCAAGACAATTCTCTAGGCTCCCTGGGGTACTCTTGGCACAATGATGAGCTTCTCTACAAAGGTCATTTGTATTTAAGTAAACAGTAAAAACTCAAATCCATGGTGATTTATGAGCTTCATGCTAATCCCATAGCTAGACACTCAGGGTTTACCAAAACCTATGACAGGGTGAAACATTATTTTTTATGGTATGGTATGAGAAAGGATGTTCACACTTTTGTGGGAGAATGTGATGTTTGTCAAAGAAACAAGGGAGAAAAAATAAAATCCCTTGGCACACTCCAACCGCTTTCGATTCCACCTGCTATTTGGAGGGACATCTCTATGGATTTCATTGTGGGATTACCTAAATCGGGCAATAAGCCAGTCATCATGGTGGTAGTTGATTGTCTTTCCAAGTATGCTCATTTCCTTGCTCTTCAACATATGTTTATGGCATCCACTGTGGCTCAAATTTTCATGGATCATGTCTTCAAGATTCATGGAATACCTCATTCTATTATTTCTGATCGAGACCCCACCTTCACCAACAACTTTTGGCAAGAATTGTTCAATATACAAGGCACCCAATTGCATCTCAACACCACCTATCATCCCCAGACTGATGGTCAAACTAAAGTTGTCAACAAGTGTTTGGAGACTTATTTGAGGTTTTTTTTCCTCTGACAGGAAAAATCAATGGGCTCAATAGTTACCATTACATGAATGGTGGTAAAAAAATTCTTACCATACAGCTACTCGCATGACTCCTTTTGAAGCAGTATATGGCCAAAATCCACCTTTCGTTCTTTCCTACATGTCAGGTGTCTCAAAGGTTCAGGTAGTTGAGCAAACAATTATAGTTTGAGAGGCTATTATGAGTTCTCCATAACCTCAAATAGAATTCGGTTATGGCTTAGAATCGCATGAAGCAGTAAGACGATCAAGGTCACTTAGAACATCAATTTCTTGAAGGAAACCAAGTATTTCTTCGTCTGCAACCTTATAAACAAAATTCACTCAAGGATGAACATTGTCAGAAACTGGCACCCAAATTTTATGGTCCTTACACAGTTCTTAAGTGCATGGGACAAGTGGCCTATCAGTTATCTTTTCCTAGTTCTTCCAAGCTCCATCATGTTTTTCATGTCTCCTACTTAAAGAAGGTGATTGGAACTAAGTTCCAAACTCAAACCATCCTTCCCGAGTTGGATGAAGAATGATCCATCTAGTTGCAACCACAAGAACTTTTGGACCAGCGTAAGTATTGTCTTTGTCAATGCACCATCAAGGAAGTTTTAGTTCATTGGAAAGATACAACTCTAGTTGATGCTACCGGGGAGCCAACTAGCATTCTACAATTCCTCATCTCAAGCCTTGAGGACAAGGTTGATTTTAAGGGGGAGGGTTCCATATAATTTGTTGTTCCATTGTTATCTCTGCAATATTTCAGTATTTTGTTTCTATCTCAGTATTATTCTTTGAATTATTTCTCTATTATGCTAATTTGATAGATCTGGTACCTTACAGAGTGCACTTAGCCAATTTATGAGTCAACCGAGATAGACACACTGGATTACTGGGAATCATGTGTTGAGATACCTGCAAGGCACAGATGGACATGGTCTAATATATACTGCGAGTATTGATATGTTATGGCAGTAATATATTGACTCTGATTGGGAAGGGAGCACAGTGGAAAAAAAGAGCACCTTCGGGTGTTTCTTCACTTAGGGATCTTCCATGGTTTCCTAGTGTAGCATGAAATAGAGTTCTATGGCTTTGAGCACAGCAGAAGAAGAGTGCATTGGGTTAAGTATGTCAGTCCATGAAGTAGTGTGGCTTTTCAAGATCCTTACATATTTATCCGAACATGTGTTGGATTCCACCATTAACCAAAGTTGTGTGAATATCTCAGAGAATCCAGTGTTTCATAACAAATCGAACCACATTGAGATCAAGTACCATTACATCCGATACACGGTGCAAAGGAAGGAAGTACTAGTGTTGTACCTTCCTAAATATGAGCAAGTTGTTGATGTTCTTACCAAACCAGGACAAAGTTCAAGTACTTATGTGACAGACTTGGTGTGTAAGAGAATGCCTCCATCGTTGAGAGGGAGTGTTGATGTTTGCAGCTTCCTGAGAAATTCTCTAGATTGTACTCCTCTGTGACTGTGTTTAGTTGATCTGCGATGACACTTATCTGAGAATGGATAACTGGGACACTTATCTGACAACTCTTTGATAATACCTCGATAACTACCCAAAGATTGACTTTGTTAAATTGTTCCTCCATAATTCATGTGATTGCTTTCATAAATATAGGTAGAATTAAATATGCAGTATGTTCCTCATATTTAGGTAATTAGATTTTTTTACTAGAAATTACTGCCAACCATAATTTATGGAATTCTTTCTATAATTTAGGTAGGAGTACCAGAGTACGAGAGTACCAGAAGTACCAGAGTACTAGAGTACCAGAAAACTAGAAGCACCAGTTCAGAAATTTGTTGGTCAAGTTTGAGGGTGTAAACCTTCAATTTTCATAAATATGATTGCACTAACTTACTCACCTCAGCTCAGTGCATCTATCCCCTGGATCAGAATTTAAAAATTTGAAGTTTGAAAAATTAGGGTTTCCTCATAAAACCCTAAGTTGCAGTTGTAGTATCAATTGCAGTTGCAGTTGCAATATCAATTGAAGTTGTAGTTGCATCCGTAGTACCAGTTGCAGTCACCCTTGAATTTCTTAAGAGTTGGTGATCATTACCGCTGCTACCAGATGGTGCCTCTACTTGCAAATGTTGTCAGAGGTATGTACTCACACATGTTTAAACGGTTAAGCTTCAAATGGTATTTGCAGGAGAAGGGACCTCTTTCCATAGATCCAGAAGGATCTCAAGATCTCCACACATTCAGAGGAATAATGCAACCCAAGTGTGATTATTCTGATATGCATCTATTTGTTATGACATTATTTTGATCAATGTTGCATGTTGTAGCTATGACCATCATTCTAACCTTTGATCAAAATTTTAGTCAAGGTATTAGATGGATTAAAATTTGAGATCATAGAGTTTATCCTCTAACCCAACCTTCTGTCAAGATAGCATATTGTCTTAGTATAGAAGACAGGTTGTAGAAAACACTCGTCATCTTGAGTGAAGGAGACTTGGAAGAAAAGCAATCACACTCATTCTTGAGGACAAGGCTTCAGGTTTGATTAATCAATTTGATAATATTCAAAGGTACACATGACAATTTTATGACTACCCCTTTACAAATAACCACTATAGTTGAGATATCAGTCTTTTTAAAGTATTATACTTGGTACCATGTGAGCATATAGAGGTAAATACTTAATGTAATCATTTGCCTTATACAACTAACACCTCCTCTAGGAGAAACCTTGTGTGTTAGTTCCATGTTTCCATGGAGGAATGTTTGATCACAACACTATAAGAGTGTTGACCTCATTTCATAGTGTATCTATTACTTTTGATCATTTCTTCAGACGAGCCACGAGTGATATCTCTAAAGGATCTACTTTGATGATTATTCGTGCTATTGCTTTATCTATTATTATCAAAAGGATATTATTCTTGCTTGTTTTTTGTTGACCTTGTTTCAGGTCACAGGTGATAACCCTGAGAAATATATAGTGAACGTTGCAGAAGGCAACATATTATATGAGACATGAAGCAGACTATGTACATGAACACATACACTCATGCACCAAAGAAAATGAAGAAGAAGCTATCTCTTGAGATTCATAATATCTCATATGAATATTGACTAAAAGGAGAAGAAGGCTCCAAAGATGACCAAACATTAGAACGAGAAGCAGATCTCATTTGAAGCCTGACTCTGTCTTCCATATTTAGACTTGGTATGAAACACCAAGTATACCGTGTAAGAGATGATGAAGTCCTTGTAGACTCAGAAGAAATCGAGAGTAAGACTGATCTTAGAAAGGATTAGATGAAGAGACAACTTCCAAGACTGGAAGACAAATGCCATGAGAAAACTAGATCATAACTTCAGAGACTCCTAGGAGATATGAAATCTCCAGGATGATTCGCTTGTTTCAGTGAAAAAGAAGGAAGCCAGTCAGAAAGACTAGGATATGGATTCTTCTGTCAGAAGAGAAGTTAGTATTGACTTCCAATATTGATCTATATAGATCAAATGTGTTGCAGATGTACAAACCCTAATGTATGTCCAGAGGATTCTCCCAGCAAAAGGGAGAATACTATGACGAGACATTTATTGAAGAAACAGTTCCAGTACACATGAAGACAACCAGAACAACCATGATTCATATATTGTATGAGATGTAGGGGAAGCAATCCCCATATTTAAAACCAAGTGGCAGCTGGTGCAGTACACTAGTTGGTTCATGAAGACATGAATACAATGAAAGATAGAGTTACCTCCATGAAAAGGGAGAAGACTATGACGAGACATTTATTGAAGAAACAGTTCCAGTACATATGAAGACAACCAGAACAACCATGATTCATATATAGTATGATATGTAGGGGGAGCAATCCCCATATTTAAAACTGAGTGGAAGTTGGTGTAGTACACTAGTTGGGTCATGGAGACATGACTACAATGAAAGATAGAGTTACCTCCATGAAAGAAGAAGAGCTATCTTCAGTATTAGTTAGTGAGCCACTCTCAGTTTCAGATGAAACTGTTGTTGTGATAGAATAAGAGGAGTTACTCTCACATTTTAGCAGCCACAATGAGAATGAAACAGTCATTCTCAGCCTCAGAGTAGTTGCATATGCAGAGTCCCAGATTCCAGAAGGAACAGTTGAAGAGAGAGTAGAGGACATACTCCTAGTCAGTCAGATAGATAGTGCATTGCAGAAAGAACATAGAGTTAGCACATGATTGTGTAGATTGAGTTGCAACTGAGCAAGTGTACCAGATTGGTACAATGTAATAATAAAAATTGATTTGAAGATTGAATATAGAAAGAATCATGTTGAAGAAGGATTTGTACATGTTGAAGCAAGATCCTAGTGCTTGATATGGCAGAATTGACAGTTTCCTGATGAGCTTGGGATTTACCAAGAGTAAAGCAGATTCTAACCTCTACTTCAAGGTTATGAATGATGAGTCGGTGATATTGTTGTTGTATGTGGATGACTTATTCTTAAGTAGAGAAGAAAATCTCATCACTGAATGTAAGAAGAAGCTCGCTTCAAAATTTGAGATGAAATACCTTGGCCTAATGCATTATTTCTTAGGTCTTGAGGTATGGAAGAGTCCAGAGAAAATATTCCTTAACCAAGGGAAGTATGTAGTCAAAATCCTAAAGAGATTCGACATGTTGGAGTGCAAGTCCATGAATACACCCATGGAAGCGAAGCTGAAGCTATTGGTCGACACTTCGTCAGAATTGATTGATGCCACACTGTATAGATAGATCATTGGATCGTTGATGTACCTGATGAACACGAGACCAATTTTTTTTTTCCATGAACACCTTGAGTCCGTTTCTGGTAGAACCCAGACATGTTCACCTAGTTGCTGCAAAACATGTGATGAGGTACCTTAAAGGTACATTAGATTGTGGTCTCGACTGTGCTGGAGATCATGATTCCACACTGAGTGGGTGCACTGATTCAGATTGGGCTGGAAGTGTCTCTGATAGGAAGAGAAATTCAGGATGTTGTTTCATTTTGGGATCATCCACGATCTCATGGCAGAGTAGGAAGAAATCCAACATTTCTCTCAGTACAGCGGAAGCAAAATACATTGTTGCGTGTTCTGCTAGCTGCGAAGCTATATGGCTTCGAAAGTTGTTGACCGGTCTATTTGACCTAGATATGGAAGCAACCATGATCTTATCTGACAACCAGAGCTGCATAAATATGAAAGAGAATCATGTATTTCATGACAAGTCGAAGCACATAGAGATCCGATATCATTACATTTGTGACATGGCGCAGAGAGGAGCCATAAACCTCCAATATGTTAGCACGGATGAACAAGTTGTCAATGTGTTCACTAAGCCTCTATCTCGTGTAAAGTTTGAGCACTTTCGAGATAAGCTTGGTATAGTCTGAAAGGACCTCCCTCGAAAGGGGGAGCAATGTTTTGTTAATATATGTCATCCTAGTACTGTGCTTCTAGCTTAATTGTCATGACATAAAGCCAGTCTAGTACTGTGCTTCCAACTTAACTGTTGTGTTGAGATATGCCAGTCTAGTACTGTGACTCTAGCTTAATTGTTGTGCTGAGATATGCCTAGTACTTTGCTTCCAACTTAATTGTTGTGACGTAAAGCCAGTCTAGTACCATGCTTCCAACTTAATTGTGGTGACAAAAATCAAGTCTAGTATTGTGCTTCTAGCTTAATTGTTGTGACGTAAATCCATTCTAGTATCGTGCTTCCAGCTTAATTGTTGTGACGAAAAGCAAGCCAAGTACTGGGCTTCCAGCTTAATTTTTATGACGTAAAGCCAGTCTAATACTGTGCTTCCATCTTAATTGTTCTGACATAAAGCCAACCTAGTACTATGCTTCCAGCTTAATGGTTGTGACGTAAAGCCAATCTAGTATTGTGATTCCAACTTAATTGTTGTGGTGTTTCCAGCTTAATTGTTGTGTGGTGTTTTCTAGCTTAATTGTTGTGATGATGTTCCATCTTAATTGTTGTGATGATGTGCCAGCTTAATTGTTGTGATGTGTTGCCAGCCTCGTGCTGTGATGATGTGTTGCCTGACTTTGTGTTGTGATATTGTTTCTTTTGATGTTGTATTAGCCTTGTGTTGTTATTGATGATGAGGATGTATTAGTGTTATACTAATCCATGTGGATGCAGTTGATGATTATGATGCCACTTCAGCCTCTTGCTGAAGATGATGATGATGATGCCACTTCAGCCTCTTGTTGAATATGATGATGATGATGCCACTTCAACTTCTGAGTCCTTGTTGAAGATGATGATGATGATATTATTTCATCTTTAATGCTAAAGATGATGATGATGTTAGCTTAGCCTCATACCGATGAGGATGATGATGCTACTCTAGCTCCATGATGTGTTGATGATGCTCCAGCCTCTTTTCTTTGTTGATGATGAGAAAAACTTCCGATGATTTATAGATAGGCCAGTCAATGTTCCAAGATGATATTGATGATGTTGTCCTCTCACCCACCTGATGTTGTTGATGATGTTGTCCTCTCTCTTGCCTGATGCTTTTATAGAATACCCTTCTTGTTAAGGGGGAGTGTTGAAATAATGTAACTGCAAAGTGTATTCTAATTATTATTGATGTATTATTCATTATATCAATCCCCTATTGTGGATTCATCATGTCGTCTATTGTAAAAGACCAAATCCCCTTTTGCGGATTGGTCAAAACATAATTGTAATAGGCAGAATAAGAATTCGGCCCCATAATATATTAAAGGGCCCCAGAATATATATTAAAGGTGGTTAGAACCACCCAGAAGAAGAAGTCGGCCTTGCCAGTGAAAAGACACCTCCACACGTGCCAGATTTTTATAAATAAGGAGGCTAGCGCCTCATTTTAGAAACACACTCACTTGTTCATTTGAGGAGCAAGTTTCAGAGCTGTAATTGGAGAAGAGAGAGAGAGAGAGAGAGAGAGAGAGAGAGAGAGAGAGAGAGAGAGAGAGGCACATTCTTGGGAGGGGACTTTATGTATTTGTTTCAGTTATCTCTTGGCATTGTATTGGCTATCTATAATAAGGAATTTTTGATGGGTTTTCTCCCCCATGAGGGTTTCCCAGGATAAATGATGTGTCTCTTGTGATTGTGTATTTCTCACTGATCCTATCTTATGCTATTGTTATCTAGTGAAATGCAAATAACCCTAATAATAGCTTAAACCTTAACAATTATTGGCCATGTGAGTTGAGAAGTAGTTGTTGTCCGTGTGAGTTGTTTAGTGTGTTGACACAAAGAAGACTTCAAGAAGACTTACATTATCATTGTCATGATTATTGTGTATGATTCAATGTCTTGATTAGTGTTGTTTCAATGGATACAATGTATTATAGTTGTGTTTTCTTTGTCTAGGAAAGTGTCATTTCATTTGAAAAGTGGTGCTAAACAAGTTAATTGTTTGATGGCCATTAGTAAGGCACACTACTTTCAATTTTTCAGTTTTCCTCTACTTAGTAAAATTTGAGTTGTAGTTTTACCCATTCTAGTTTTTGAAAATTAATTAGTCAATAATTTTGATTCCTTTTTGCATTGTTGAATGATTGTAAAATAATTGGCAGGGTTTCTGATTTCCAGTGGGAAAAGAAATGACAATGTGGGAATATAAATATGAGATTTCTAGCCGATTTTGAACAAAATTAAACATATAATATCTGGAAAAAAAATACAATTTTTAGACTACTGCTTACATTTCTAGTTGATTATTTGCAAATAAAGGCAATGTTTATATTGTGAGTTGATTAATTACATATTGAAAAAAAACAACAAGAAGAAGGTTTGCATTGCTAGTTGATTATTTGCAACTAAACAAAACAAGTTGAAAAAAAATAGGCAATGTATATATTGTGAGAGCTATTTTCAATCATTAATGGATTGCTTTCAATTCTCTGTGCATTATTGGAGAATTTAAAAATATAGAGTTAACATTTATGCTCATGGATACACAATTAGAAATGAAATTTACTATGAATACATACTTAGAAATAAAATTGATTATAAATTGATAAAATTTAACAAGAATATGTTTTGTTGGTTGATAAAATTTAAATAAAAAAAATCAAAATTTAATTATAAATTAGTTTTATAATTAATTTAAAAAATATATATACTTTTCTGGTTAGATGCCATGATGTAGGAGTGGGAGTTGAAAGAAGGTGGATGGAGATGCTCAAATGCTTGGTGGAGTTCTATGATAAATGTTAGATCAAGTTATTATATGTCTCAATCACAATGGATGGAGATGCCCAAATGCTCGGTGAAGTTCTATGATAAATGTTAGATCAAGGATTATTTTAGATCAAGTTATTATATGTCTCAATCATAATGGATGGAGATGCCCAAATGCTTGGTGGAGTTTTATGATAAATGTTAGATCAAGTTATTATATGTCTCAATCACAATGAAAATGAAAAAAAAGGGGGCTTTGTAGCCTATTTTTTTCCTTTTTATAAAAAAATAAAAATAGCAACTTCCTTGATATTTAGTTAACCTTAATCAACACCTTGATTGAGGCTCTTATGATTAGAAACCCTCGATAGAGGGATTTTTTTAGGTGCATCAAGTTTCTAATAGTTGAATAAAGTACTTGCCAAAAAAAGTTTGATCAAACTTCATGAATTCACCTTATAGAAATCCAAAATTCCCATCAATCAAGAACTCTATATTTTGGGTTAACTCTAAATTGGGTAAAAACATTGTTTCACAAGACACAAAAACTTAGATGTGTAATACTTAGATCATATTTAAAATTTATGTAAATTTTTTATCAAAATTGTAATAAAAAATAAGATCCTTTAGTTACATTTTTAACTTCTTTTCGTTTTTATTATTTAATTTATTTATATTATTTTTTATTCTTTAATTTATTTATATAAAATACTTTCATGTTGTACTCCAATAATCATAATACATTAAATTCATTTAAAACCCTAATTAACTTTATTTCTTAATTTTTGTATTTTTTCCTTTTCTCCGTACCAAACCTAATTATAATACATTAAATTCATTAAAAACCCTAATTAACTTTATTTCTTAGCCTTCTGGATTTTAACGTACTCTTCCCACCTCATAAATCTCTAATTAGATGACAGATCTGGCAGACTGGCACATCATAATAATTCTCAATCATGATTTAGGGGTTGAATATCGCCTCAACAGTGAAAATTAGTAATTATCTCTCCTTGACTCAGGATTACCATCTCTAAGAAATTCAGGTCGAGAACTTAATATTCAAATGCTACTGATGACGGATCTAGCACAGAACGGCACAATTTTCCAACATGATTCTGACGCTGAATATCGCCTCATTAGTGAAAATAGTCGCCCTGTGCCTTTGACGGAAGAGGGCAATCTTTACGAAAAATAGGTCGAGAAGTTAATTGTCAAACAGCATGATTTGACGTTTTATTAACTTATTTTGTTGAGGTAGGTCAAAATTTTGTAAGATGAATTGGGCTTCCCACAGTTTCTGTTTTTCTTCAGCTTCTGCTTCTACATGAACATGGACATATCTCCCATACTAAATTGTAGAGTTAATTTAATAAAATAAAATAGGTAAAAAACAAATTCATTTTTAATTAAAAATAATAAAGAAAAAATTATATTTATATTTTAATTATCATTTTATTAAAAAATATTACCTATAATTAATATAAATATACAAAAATATAGATATATATATTTACCTCAAATTAAAAAAGACAATTCTAAGCAAGTAGTTGAATCATGGTCATACAACTAGCACAACCTCAAAGTGGCTAGTGAATGCCGAAATGTTAAAGCTTCCTCTCGGACATAGAGCTAAGGAAATCTAAAAGTTAATTTCAAATGTGGTAATTATAAAGGTTAATCAGTTAAACGTGGCAATCATATGGTGGTACAGTAATTTCTTAATATGATTAGGTAAATGTTAAAAAGTAAACAGGCTAACTAATGCATTAAAAAATACAAGGAAGTTATTAAGAGTAAATCACATTCATTGATTTGGGAGGACGACTAAGAATATGCCAACATCTTCAATGGTTAGCCATCATATTAAAATTTTAGATTAAAATGTGATTAATTGTGCCCATCTCCAATAGGTATAAGCCTTTTGGCCTAATTATTATCAAATAATAATTCAACGAATAAATCTTCCATGGTGTTGCATCTATATAGTATATTGAATTTTGATAATTCTTCAATGTTTCATTTACATAATATATTAAATTTTGATATTAGAGTAAAATCGATAGGCTAGTTGGTTAGTTACAAAGCTTTGGCTAATTACANTAAATCTTCCATGGTGTTGCATCTATATAGTATATTGAATTTTGATAATTCTTCAATGTTTCATTTACATAATATATTAAATTTTGATATTAGAGTAAAATCGATAGGCTAGTTGGTTAGTTACAAAGCTTTGGCTAATTACAAAGGGTTGGTTAGTTGAAACTTGAGACTATATAAATTTACACTAATTATTATTTTTTGTTGTTTAAAATTTATTTTTGAATGTAGAAATAAATTCAACATGCTGATACTTAGATTATACAGAAATAATTACTCAATTTTAAGAATTACAAAGAGTTGGTTAGTTAGAATTTGAGACTATATAAATTTACACTAATTATTATTTTTTGTTGTTTAAAATTTATTTTTGAATGAAGAAATAAATTCAACATGCTGATACTTAGATTATACAGAAATAATTATTCAATTTTAAGAATCCAATAATTTCTAACCAAATTTTAGGAGAATATTCCCCCAAAAAATCATCATTTCCTATAACCTTTAACCTACTACTTAATATAAGTTTTAATATACCATATTTTTCAGATTTATCAAAAAAAAATGATGCTCAACCCCTAAATTGTGAAGGTGTACTTATCTACGCAACTTTTTGACCAACCATAACCTCTCATATTATTATGTAAGTAAAATATTTACCATCAGCACAGGCAACTAGGTTAAATATTGTCTTCAGGTTGGTTCCCATTATGAGATTCCAGTACTTAATGTTAAGAAAATCGTACTGCATTTACTGACAGGGCCCTATAGTTCATCACTGTATCGTCCATTGACTGTAGGACTTTCCTGTAATTTCTCACACGAATTTGATGAAGTGCCGAGACTGGTTATCCAAATTTCATCAGATACAACAGATTCATCGTCTTGATTACGATGCCAACTCCAATGTGCTTGTGTTGCATTGTATATTCCAAGTTCACCGTGTCCAAAGCTCGCTTCTCGGATCAGAGACAATTCAGATTGTGGCTTCTTGAACCTGTTAATTAATCATTTTGACAACTCAACAGCCAGACATTAACCTAATATGAATTGAACAACCATCATCATGAAAAGAATTTAATGATGAATGAAAACGAAGTATGAGTAACTTAGAAGTTCAGAACGGTGGTTACTGGACATACTCTAAAGCAAGCCCTTCACGGTTGCCTCCGTCTCCAATGGTAATGTAAATAGGTCCACAGGGATCAGCTTTGTTGTTGTACACACGCGTCTAAAAGATCAAGACGTTATGGGAAAAACAGACAGGCAGAACACATTTATATGTAAGGAAATACATTAACATAGATATTAATAAAATACTTACAAAGCGTTCGTAGGAATGCACATGACCTGCAAAAACGATATCAACATTCGCAGCGTACAGAAAAGGCTCCATGGCTTTTCTCATCTTCTCTCCCTCACCTTGATGGGCAATATTTGTATTATACCATGGTGCATGTAGCAGCACAAAAAGCCAAGGTGTTCTTACTCTATTTACCCCTCCAAGGTCGCCCTACTTTCAGCAAATTTTAATTCATAGTCAGCTGATTTGATTCTTATAACATACAGTGTTTTTGGTTCAGAACTAACCGTTAACAGTTCACTACTGAACAATCATAATTAATGTTACCTTCAGCCACCTGTATTGGTCCGAATCCGTCCCATAGTCCGCGTAAGAACCGAGCATGACAACGTGCACTCCTGCAACTTCAAAAGAGTAATACAGATTTGAAGTGGAACCGCTTTCATTATATGGCATTTGCCACCTGGCATTGTAGGATCTAAAGGCATGATCCATCAAGATGAGAATTGTTTCAGTCTCATGGTTTCCTTCTGTGACCATCCAGGGCCTGCTGCTTGCCAGAGGTTCCACCAGCCTCCCAAATGAATCCCACAAAGGCTGGTTGTTATCAGCATAGGAGAGATCACCAGGCAACAGGAACACATCATGATAACTATCTTGAATGTGTTGTAAAGTTGATTTTGTCCATCCAGTTTGTCCCAGATCACCTGGTTAGATAGAAGCAACATAGCTGATCAACCCTACCAACAAAATAACATAGCAAATAAATGATTATACTTCAAATAAGCACTCAAGCATGAATATTTAAGTAGGTTATATAACTTGTTAAGTCCAAAAAACAAACAAATGATTACACTAAAAGTGTTTTAGAACACCAAATATATATAATCTTGAAATAAGAAAGACATCAAAACTGTTAGTGTTAAATTTTTATGATTTTTTATACTATCTTATAAATCTTAGCTGGTCTAGTAATTTTTTAATTCTACTTTATAAAAATTAAAAATACAAGAATGCAGTGAGATTACTATCAAAACATAAACCAGAGAAATAATCAATTCCATCAATAAATGTACTTGTTTAAAAATTAGTCCTAATTCCAGTGTTTGACTGTTTTAAATTTCATACAAATTTGATAACAGAAGTCTTGGGTCAATCCCTGTCTGTATTGCTTCTAAATAGTATTGGTTAAACTTCTACTTTTAGAGTTTTTTGGGTTGGAGTTAGTTGATGTAAACTTGGGTAAAATCATTATTTTTTGTTGTTTAAATTGTATTTCTGAATGCATAAATGGATTTAGTCTGATGAAAAAACTTTGAGACAATAGAATTATACAAACTTAATCACTCAAATCTGCGAATCCAACCATCCATCACCGAATTTCAAACAAAATCAAATGAAAAAAATTAAAAAAAAATCTCCAAAAATAACGTTTAAACTACTACCTTCTAAATGCCTGGAAGTACTCAAAAACCCAATATTTCTTACTCAGTTGTTGCTGGGCCGATGTAATTTTGATTTGGAAGGTAGGAACGTGAAGAAACTAAAACCATATAAGAAAATCCTACACAATTATGAGAGATAGATATATTTATAGTTTCGACTGTTCCACATACCGACTATAGAAAAAACTATGGGTAATTGTGACGGCGGTGTCTTTAGATTATACTCTGGACCATGTCCTCCACATCGATAGTAATAGACTGTATTAGCTTCAAGCGGTCCAATCACAACGTTGTGAATGTAGCCGGATCTGTAAAACAGATATGTATAGGAAGAAGCAATCTCTCCAAATGCAGAAGTGTATTCTCCCGGAGATTTTCCATACTCAACCATCGAGGATACATCTTCCTTTGTAATCCACGTTACTCTCATACGATCCCCTCCTACCAGAGAAATATGGACCTGCCATTGTCATTCACACAAATCCTTATCAAAAAAATATATACTCAATGAAATCTTCAAATATAGCTCCCTATTAAATCATAGAAAGAATAAAACATTTTTGTACCTGCTCAGGATCCAATTCCGTGGTTGTTGTGGAAAGAGTAGATAAGATTGGGCGAGGAGGGGGCCGAACATAAGCCCCCGCCTCTGAGTAAACTGCCACATAGAGCAAGGAAAGCAAAATACAGAAGCCCATCTTTGGCACAGGTTTAGATGAAAACAGGGCCATAAAAGCTTCAATCCTTTTGTCGATCGATTGACATGTGTATCTGATTTGTCTGTTATGTTATTAGATAAGAGCCGGGCATAAAATGAATGGTCTCCAAAGACAAATTAAATGCGTTTGCAGTTGTCCACACGTTTCAACTATCTCGGGCGATTTCAATGCTTTCTGTGGGCATTTGATTGCAGGGATATCCAACGTCTGCCTCATGTAATTATAATCTTGTCTGCTGAGTTATATTCCAAGAATATACCACGAAGAGGATACATTTAGATTTAGATGCGTTCCAATTGTATTGCGTTAGTAAACCTCGAGACTCTTAACCATGGTTTAAGCCAGGCATTGTCATTTTTATAAGAAATGGTTTTTGTCTCTCAAATTCTCGGATATTAGATTTAGATGCGTTCCAATTGTATTGCGTTAGTAAACCTCGAGACTCTTAACCATGGTTTAAGCCATGGCATTGTCATTTTTATAAGAAATGGTTTTTGTCTCTCAAATTCTCGGATATAAATTTTCATGAAATTACTATTTTTTCATATTATTTTAAATTTTGAATTATATTTTGTGATTGGTTACAAAGGTAAGAGGTAAAAGGCAGATGTGACTAAATGCCTAGGTTTGGATGTGACATTTTTTTAGAAAAAAAAATTAAAAAATAAAATTATCACTTATTCTTAATTTTTGCTTATGTGACCCCTCTCTCTAGTTTTGTGTAGTTCTTGGAGCTGCTTTTTACAAGTGGTTGAAATATAATTCTTGCAATCAAAAGTTTACCCCGCCATGCAGAGTGGCGATAGCCGTTATAATCCTAAGTCACCAACGCTTAACCATTAAGCGAGTCTATCACTTTTATTACCTTGTGCTATCGCACTTCGGAGGTTACAAGTCGCAAGGTTTCCAAACTCCGATATGCGAAGTCACAAAATGGTTTCAAAAGTTCACCTAGGTTAGTGTCAGGGGTAAGTCACTTTAAGCCCTAGTTAAGCACTGTCGGGGTTTCACGACTCGGCAATCGCTCTCCCAAAAAACTCTACCTTCGTAGCCCCAAGTCGCGAAGTCGTGATTTTCATCAACTAAGCATGGGTTAATTAAAAACTTAAGTCAGATCACGATTTTTTAACTAAATCGCGCCATCACGATTTCGGGTATTTTGGACTCCAAGACTAGGAACGAAATTATCCGAGACGACAAACACCGAAAAGAGGTTTCGAGGGTTGAAAGTACAAAGTTAAGGGAATTAACTAAATTAATTAATTCCTTAAAGGACCTTTAACGTACGCAGCCTACAGATGAGATTTTTGAATGTTTTTGCATTTCTTTATTATCACAAACCTTTTAAGCATTTATGGCATTGATTTGAATCTTGATGAGTTAATGGAAAATATGATCTCGTTTCACGCCTGAATCTTTCCATTAAACGATTTGATCGTTCTGTCAGCAAGGACTCACACAAAGTTGAAAGATTAAAGCAAGGGAGTTTCTTTTATTTGTTCAATTTTATTTCTATTTTGCGCGCAGAGTTGTTTTTTCATTGGGATAACTTCTTTCTGTGTTTACAATTCTTACTACAAGAGATCTGAACACAGAGTTTTCTATCATGGCTCCACGAAAAGCGTCCAAGGCGGTTGTCAAGAGTTCAAGTCAGGGCTCAGATGTTGTTTCCGATACTTCACCCCGAAGTATTAATACTGTCAAAACCTCGACATACATCTCTGACATTCTTTAGTCTGAATCGGTGAATTGTTTAGATGATTCCAGTGATAACGAGAAGGATGATTTGGCCACCAGATACAAAATCATCATTCAGGCAGAAATGCACAAAATAGCAGCAAGACCACGGCTCCTCCCCTATTATGATATGATCAGATGGGCACTAGACCATGTGGATATCCTGACCAAAGATGTCATCAGCGAGCAAAAGGTGACGATTGGGACTTTTAGACCAGAACATTTGCAGGCAATGTATCAGTTGTCACCCACACCAAACTTCCTGTACAATGTCGAATTTCTGGAAGGTTTCAAGGAGAAGGAATGCGAGCAATATGGCAGAAACGTGTTCGATCTGATCAGGGATTAGGTTTCGCACCCCGCAAAATTCAGGGTGGATTCTAATGGAATTTATTCAGTCTCCTCCTTAGAGCCACCATTCAGGTATATAGCAATGATGGCCTGTAGGTTGTATGGGAGGGAGGACACCACAGATTTTTTTCTCCTGTGGGTGCCTCTGATTCATACAGTCGTTGAAGGTCTTTCTTTCGACTGGGCCAAACTGTTGTCAGGCAGTTTAACCAGTCGAATTACCGAATATCGAGCGCAGAAGGGGAGTGGGAAAGCAACTTTGTTTTTCATGTCTGCCTACATCATGGACGCCATTTGTTTCATGACGCTTTTCCCTCTAATGAGCTGGAGGGGGAATCCATCTAGTACAGAGCCCATCCATGTCTACCACTCAAAGATTTGGGAGGATAAGGCCAAAGAATTCATCTACGAGATCTTCAACTGGGTAATGGTGCCACTGCATGTCACCATTTTTGGCCAACCACCTCCCAGGATATCAGATAACGTTGCGACCAGCCTAAGCAGCGCGACAGATTGGTATCTAGAGGCGAAATTTTCGTATATCAGGGTTTTTGGCACCTCTATCCCTCCATATGCCCTCCCGCTATTCCTACCAGATAAGCTATTGTGCCGTGAGATCGCCAGACAGTCTGTGCTCAACGAGATAAGCAAGGAGCTCAAAGGAGTATAAAAAAAGGTATGGTTGCCCTTCCCTATTCATATCAGTGCATATTCCTTGTTAGATTTTGGCCACATCAAAGCCAAGGCTATGGCTCTGGAAGAAATGAAGCTGGTAGACATTAAGTTTAAGAAGCATGACCCTAGTAAGGTTGTGAGAAATCACCTGGCAAGTTGCGGCCTGAAGAGGTATGAGCACGAGGATTCCCCGCATGATGAAATATTCTGGGGCACGAGGTCCTTCGCGGAAGTCCTAAGTCGGATTCAAGCCTTGCCACCTAGAGACATGGCCGAATTTTTGAAATTTTGGGAAAACGACAGAGTTGTCTCCCCCAGAGTTTACAGGTTGAAGCCCCAAAGCTTCTAGTTACAAAGCAGACGGGAGCCAAAGGTGAAAAGGACTCGATTCCTAGTGGGGAGAAGGACCAAGGGAAAACCGGGGAGGTTGGAACCTCAGAGCTAGGAGTCGAATTCCCCTAGAAGCAGGAAGGAAACCCTGAAAAGGGCGTACTAAGAAAGCATGCTCAAGGCCAAGCAGAGATACCTTCGCAGGGATCGGGCGACTCACTATCGCTCATGCCAAACAACTCAGTTACAGAAGTCACCCCAAAACAAACATCCAAGCAAATTGGCAGTCTGATTGCTATTGTCACACCCTTGCAGTTCACAAAGGGGAATCCTGACGAGGAATGGATTTTCAATGAAGAACGGACGCCTATTTCTGTAGAGGAGGTGCCTCCCAATGAATTTTTCTTTGACAAGAAAAGAAAGGCCGTGGTAAAGCAAGGATTTTATCAAAAAGAGGGCATAGTAGCTAAAAAATTTAAAATCATGACAGATGGGAAGGCCGCAAAAGAGGAAAAATTTGTAGAGGAGATAGTCGGGACGCTAGGGGCTTATGCTACAGCCAATCAGTACTCAATTGGGACTTTGACAACCCATTTGAAATGAAAGAACCTCTTGATCAATAAATTGGAAGCTAAGGTAGCTACTGTCGAAGAAAATGTCAGGCGTGAGGTGAGCAGGAGCCTTGAGGAAGCCTGAACAACCGACTTGCGTGAAATCGAGAAGCTCAGGTCCGACCTCGAGCAAGTGGGCTAGTCGACGCAAACTAGCCAAACACAGGTAATCCAACAGGGGCAACAAACTATAAAGTTGCAGTCGAAATTGGAGGTGGTCGAGAAACAGGTTGTAGACATAAAAATGTTCAGATCACAGGCCACCGAAATATGACATAAGATACTTACGGCTCAACAAAACTTGATGACAAAGGTGAGAACCATTCAGAACCATTTCCAGATGATATAGAAAATATTAGAGAACATTTATTCGAGAGAAAGAGAAGTCGGGGCATCACGGGTCGCTTTCCAAGACGTTGTTATAGCTACAACGAAGATAGAGACGGTCAACACCTCAAAATTATCCATTGTGGAACAAACCAAAGGTAATATCCTGCTGAAGGTCTGGGAGCAGAACATATCAAAAAGTAGGGGGAGAGCTAACGAAGTAAAGAATTTTTGTGAGGAAACATTCTCTTTAATAAGTAAAGGTTTGCTAGAACTTGATGAGGAGAGCAGTGCTGGGACACTGGGCAAAATCAATATAGCTAAACATATGTTGGACATCAAAGAAAACATGGAGGAGCAGCAAGTGGAGATATCCCAGATCAGCCAAGTTGATATGACCTAAATGGACAAATGGCTAGTATATCCAAGTTTACAATTATGCGCCATCATCGTAGAGGACCGACAAGTGGAAAAGAGTTTACCACAGCTGGAAAAGAATTGTTACACTCTTGAAGCGAGCGACCAAGCAGAGCCTTCCAGGTTGATAGCCCAGTTGGTGGAGAGGTGCATCACTTGCACTGAGCAGGCGAAAGGGCAGGCTTCTGGTGTCAAATAATGACAGATGTCTTCCTGTTCTATTTTAAGAACCTAAAGAGTAAAGAAAGGAAGGTGCTTTGCCCGCAGGAAGGAGGACAAAGACAAAGAAGTGAAACACATAAATTTCCCATTTTGTAACCGAAAACTTCTGGAACGATTGAGATTCTAGCATTAGAAGTTTGTATAAATATGCATTTTGAAGTGAGAATAAGGGCTAGACCTTTCTTGGCTGATTGTAATAGAGACTTTCTTCCTCTTGAAAATTAATACAAAGCAATCCGAAGATTCCTGATTCCGGGAAGATTGAGTTATGCGTTTTGTTTTTTCTGTTATCTTATATTAAGTTTCATTTCGCATATGTATTTCTGATGAATTCTTAGCTACAATTTAGTGCAACTTCTACTGTGGTGACCAATGTTTAGTCGTCTAATCGCTTGTAGTTTTTCCTCTGTATCGGCTATCAACAGGTACAAGAACTGTGAACTTTTTAGATCTCTATATTTTATGCTTCGTTAGATTACTTCTTGTTTTCTTTTTCTTCTTTTGTTTACAGGGCGAGATTCTCCCTTGATAGGAGCCTTGCATTGTTGACTGCTTAATGTTTTCTCTCATTTCACACATGATTTTTTAAAAAGTTAACTCAGTTACGGGAGAAGGCCTTTGGTTTGTGTTCTATCTTTAACATCGGATTTCGAAAGTTCTCTTTTATACAGTTAAAAAAAGAATTGAAGTGGCCTTTTAAACCTCGAACTTTCTTTTCATTCTCTGTTCCTCCATGACTGTTCCCATTGCAAAACATCCTAACATTGAACCCGACCTATCGGATCAAACTAGCATCGCTTTTAATCTATTTGACACCATACTTAAAACCTCCATCAATCGGGTCGAACTCGAACATTCATGGGCCGCAATTGAATGAGATATAAGCATCTAGGAACGTTTGGAAGCGAGACAGAGACAACTTAGAAATCATCCTTAGCTTCCCTTTTCCCGAAGGTTGATTTTTCCCCTTTTTATCTTTTACTCACTTTCGGATGACTAGACCCTGTACTTTTTAGCCTTAAGTACAGACTCTAGAACAACATCTTTCTGGCATCGTTGCCAGGAAACGAAGTTACAAAACCTTTTACCTGGGTGAACGACATTTTTGCAAGTTTCTACCCTTTGATAGTGAACAAAGAGTGAACACCTTCTAAAGGCTATTTTTATCATTCACTTGGTGAATCCACGTTTATGTAAGTTGGCATTTGGTCGAAGGAACACTAGACAAAACCCAGATGGTAAACATACCACGCTCATTTCCGATCCCAAAAAAATACTGAAAATAAGAGGTTCCCTTAAGCCAACCACTGCAGCCTATGTAGCACCCATCCACAGGATGCTAAGCAATTAACTATTTATTTAAATACTTACACATTAACAACTTTGTTTTAGCATTATTTCCTTGATTTTTATTTACACATTTCTTCTACATCTTCTCAATGATAAATCTAATAACATGATGAAATAAGTAGTAGGCTAACTTTAAGATTTAAGAAATTAAAACATAAGTATACCCAAAATATCAATAACAAAAATATCACTAAAAAATACCTCCTCCTTAGTTTGTAGAAGCTCATGAGTTGTAATGTAGTCCTGGGCGCTTCCAAGTATTCTTTTCCCGCTTGCCCAGAGTGAAACAACAGAATCCTCCCTGCCAACTAGGAGCCTAGCCGGCTTCCTAGCTCCAAGAAACCTTTCAGTTTCTTGGACCTTCGTGCTCGTGACTCCAAGCAAAGCACAAATGCTCAAAGAAAACTATCACAAGAATTATCTTCCAAAAATTTCACAACCTCTCATCATGCTCCAACCTCTCCATGCCCCTCCTTTCTACTTCTTCTCCCTATTTATCAAGTTTCCATACACACTTCCCCAAGTCTCCTCAACCCCCCCTTCATTACTATCCATCAACCTTCCTTATCTAGATATTTTGGGAAAATATTAAAATAAAACTAAATATAAATGACTTGCA
>ML798373.1:488369-499254 GCA_009831015.1 Picea engelmannii | reverse complement strand
TACATATTCAATAAACATTCAATTAAATAGTTAATAATTTATTTTAATAATTAATACATTAATTACTTATACTAGTATACATGGGTAGGGTATGTGTGCGTAACTAGCAGACACATATCTTATGCATGTACTAATGATAAACAATCATTGCTTCTAGTGCATAATTCCTATATGATCACCAAGACATGTAGGACAACAGATCAAGTAATGCATCATTTAATAATTTTAACGAACTAAATTACACCAATTCATCAATAACTCATTGTCACACTTAAAATATCAATACGAAATCAAAAAGGGTTTTAAACATGGTAGGAACCAAGTGATTAAACAATAGTGGCATCTCTAATCCCTAATTAGTATTCTCAACTAACATCAAAGCATCCTTCCTTCCTAACCTACTTCCATCGTCCATCCTATCCTTTCCTCTGTTGGACTAAGCTGGAGCATCAACTATATTGACCTAACTCCAGATAGAACCCATAAGCGGAAGTGTCATACATCTTGACCAAGCTTCCCCAATAGGAAACTAGCAGTTGTCATCACACGTCTAGGGCAGTGTTACTTCACACAGCCCTCCCACGACTCTAGGTTTCGGAGGATAAACGGTGGGAAATACCTCCACCCCTCCTCATAGAACTAGGGTCAACACCCTATATCGAGCCATATTGTGCAACTACTGTTCTTAGAGTCACGTCATCAAACATCCACTCTGGGTAAGTTTTGCATCCTGTCAAAACCACACTTACCATAGATCATAGTAATATTTCGAATCATAAATTAAATAGTAAGTACAACTTATAGCATACAATATCTTCTTGATGTCTACGACATCCCAGTTACCTCAATACTATAGTCATTTGGCTATCACATAGCTCATCATCCTGTAGGTTAGTTCACCAATAACACATATTGATGCAGATACATAACAAATTTATATAAGAATCCATATTTGCATTGACGCTCAATTAAGAAATGTATTCCTATTCATATCATGCATTTCATCTATTATACATTCATAACAGAACTTGAATTGGTATACATGTACCGAACTTACCCTTTTTAATTTTTATGTTTAAATAATCAAATAACTATCTTTGTCATGAGCATATATCATGTAACATACAATAGATCTAGAGGTACACATCTCAATGTCTAACAAATTCTAATTGACTCCAAACAAATGCTAAACTTTGAATTATTAAGATTAGTAAACAACAATGTTCTGACTACCTAGGGTCAAAATATGGGGCATTACAACCTACTAGATTAGGTACACACAACCCAAGGCTGATATTTCTTTCAAACCGCTAACTTCGCAAGAATTCCCCTCTAAAGCCCCAACCCAACTTTAGCTCTCCTTGAAGTTAAAAATGAAATTCATACGACAACCTATGGCATACATAAAGGTGAAAATCCCTCAGTAAATTTATCAGTGATCGTTATCCCATCAACCTTTCAGTTAGATTTCCCGACCTCGTCGATTCTCGAAGAGTATACCATATACTCAGATTCCATGCCCGCGGGTTCCCTTTATTACATCTCTTGCAAATTCGAGGAACCAAGTCCTCGCATCCCTTTTCACCCTTCTTCAGTTATTTTGTCTCTCGAAGGAGCTAAAGATTCTCTTTTAGTGTTCTAGAACCCTCTGTATAACACGTCGTTTTCCTATCCAATACTATCGATGGTGGCCGTCGGAGTGGGAAGTGGAGGGGTTTTAAGAGGAGGAGGTGGAGGGGCTCCAGGAGGAGGAGGGGCTGAACAAGGGCTGCCCCGCCTCCTAGAGTTTTCACTAAAGTAGCTTCCAGATATGCACCTCTGGTCCTGCCTATCCCTCTTCACGATCTTCCTGAAAACTACATGAAAAACTTACCTAAATTTACAGGAGAAGGGGACTTGACCGCGACAGAACATATAAATTTCTTTGATCAGTTCGTAGATATCCTAGGTCTCGAACACGAAGACGTATATTCGAGGTTATTAGTTTAGACTTTCGAAGGACAGGTACAAGCCTGTTTTCGAAGTCTACCCCCAGGTTCAATATTATCCTATGATGGCTTAGAAGACTCTTTTCTTAGACAATGGGGTGAAAGAAAAGACCATTTGTACTATTTGACCGAGTTTGGGTCTTTAAAGAAAAAAAATTCAGAAACTATTATGGAATTCATTCAAAGGTTCAACAAGTTATATAATAAGATCCCATTCGAAGTTAAATCATCCCAACCTGCAACCAAGGTATCCTTTGCGGGAGCCTTCGAACCCGATTTCGCACTTCTGTTGAGAGAAAGGAGAGGGGCTACCCTGCCCTGAATGCAAGACGACGCCATAGAGATCGAATCTAACATGATGGCTTTGGGCAAATTAAAAACAAAACTAGAAATGAGAAACTGAGAAACCAAACATTTTAGGGAACAAGAAGGACCCTCAGGGCCTAGTAGATCCTCAGATGATAAAATGGATGATATGGCTAGGATAATTAAAGAGCTATCAAATAAAATTTCTAGAATGGAGCTAGATCAATCCAAGGCAGATCCTTTCATTAAAAGGGAATTCAGAAGAAACCCCAACCCTCAAAATCAACAAAGACATATTAAAAACGAAGACCAGAAAATTCAAACTCCTTTAAAAAATTAAAATTTTATAGGAGGAAATGACCTGCGAGATTTCGAGAATCTGGAAGAAGACGTAAAAAATTTGGGTGACGATTGCACGCAACCTCATTTTACTAAAGAATATTGTGATAGTTCCTTGAACATGGAGCAACCGTCAAATAAAGATGATGACATAAACAACACTGATGTTTCTGTCTATCAAGAAATGATCGATTCAATAATGGCTGAGGTCCAACATAAGTACAACCTGAGGCCCAAAAACAAACCTGTGTCGACTCCTCAACCCAAGAAAATTCTTCCTAGAGGAGAAATATACGAGCCTGCGCGAAAGGAGACCGATATACCTAATAGAAAAATAAAAGAGGTAGATTCACATAATCCCAAAGCAGGGATGATTTTAAGGATGGAAATTTATTTAAATATGTAGAAACCTTGGTGAATATTACTTATCCTTCATATGCCAACTATAAATGTTTGGCGATATTTTTGTAAAAATATTCAAATTTCTAAAGATTTTATATAGTTTTTATAAAATTTTGGCGATTTTTAAGGTAAAATAATTTTATCCTATAGTATTTGGGTGAATCATTTTTAAAATAGCGAATCTCTTTTTTGGAAAAACCATGGAAAATTAGCCCATGAGTGAAATTTAGCCCCTAAAATCATCCATGCCCCAAAGTAAAGGAGGTTGAGACCCAAGAAAAAAAAACTAAGACAACTGAAACACGTATACCGGTAAACAAACTCATGGAAAATCAATCAGCACAAACAAATAAGTTAGAAAAGAAGGAGTCTGAGGTTTCAACCAAAGAAACGGACAAAGGTGGTGGAGGTTTCAACTTTGAAAATGAGATAAATAAGATCAAAATACCAATCCCTCTGGTTGAATTAGCAAATAATCCTGTGTATCGAAAGAAGATAACCAAAATGATAGGTTTTTCGGATCTAGAAAGTCACTTTGACGTGATAAACTTGGAAGATGATAAGCCAAATATCACTTTTGGTCCGCATTTCGAGGGTGCCAGAGACACCATCGCTCCCTTCTATATTACCCTGAATGTTCATGATCGACTGCTGCATAACTGCATGCTAGACTCTGGAGCCTCACATAATGTGATGCCCAAGTCTATTATGGATAGACTAGGCCTCGATATCACTAGGCCTTATGGAGACCTCTACTCTTTCGATTCAAGGAGAGTTAAGTGCATGGGTATGATAAAAGATTTAGTAGTCACTCTTGCACAGGTTCCTGTGAAAAGCATCCTGATGGATGTAGTTATTGTCGATATACCTCCAAAGTATGGCTTGCTACTATCTACATCACGGGGAGCCAAACTTGGGGGGTCTCTTCAACTAGACATGACCTACACCATGATTCCTATGTTTGGTGGACAATTTACTCGGCTATACAGGGAAACGAGGCTAGCATACACAGTGAGTGACCCACATAATCTTAACAATTATCCTGTTTATGTTGCCGATCAAGATCTAGGGAATTGTATTTTGTCTTTTGATGATGGCGTAAATAGATGTACAGAAGACAATTACATAAATGAAAATGAATTAGGAAAGATAAACGAAAATATGTATAGCACTGGAATTTGGAAAATGTTTTTTGACGGTGCCTTGTCATATGAAGGAGCAAGTGCAGGAGTATTGTTTATAGCACCTGAAAATGAATTTTTGATTCCTTTCTCTTACAGGCTTCAGTGGGATATAGACTACACCAATAATGTATGTGAGTATGAGGCTCTAGTCTTAGGGTTGGAAGTTGCTAGGAAACTGAACATAAAGAACTTGGAAGTATACAGAGATGTAGAGTTGATAGTGAAACAGATAAATTGGCAATACCAGGCCAAACACCCAAGATTAAGATCTTACAGGAATTGTGCCTGGGATTTAATAGAAAATTTCTTCTTGTCGGTAAATGTTCATTTCATCCCATGCTCTGAAAACTTGCAAGCCAATTCATTATCCAAAGAAGCCTCAATGTTCACCCCCCCTACATCTTTGAAACTAAGGTATCACATAGAAGTGAGGAACAAACCTTCTGTACCAAACAACATCCAACATTGGAAAGTGTTTGAAGATGACGAACAAATCAGGAAGTTCCTCGAAATGGTGGACGACTTCACCGAAACTCACGTTGACCAAGAAAACCAAAACAACCACACATGGATCATGCAAGAGGGAGAGGATCCTCAGGGGTTCCAGGAAAAGATCGCTAATCATCGCATGTTGGTTTTAAAGAACAATAAGATTCCAAAGGGACTAATCCCTCTGGAGAGACTGTTCGACCAAAATGATATGCCCTTAAAATCTTCTTTGCAAACCCAACCAGAAGATGTTGAATACTGCGACATAGGGACCAAAGAGGAGCCTAGGATAGTAAAAATATCAAAGTACCTTCCTCCCGAGGTAAAAAGCAAGTATAAAGACTTACTTGGGTGGTATAAAGACGGTTTCGCTTGGTCATACGAAGAGCTGAGAACCTATGACACCACTTTGATTGAACACAAGATACTCCTAAAGCCTGATGTCAAACCTTTTAGACAAAAACTCAGACAAATCAATCCTATTTTATTTCCCGTGGTCGAAAGGGAAGTCAAAAAACTCCTGGATGCAAAAATAATCGTACCGCTGAGATACTCCGACTGGGTAGCAAACCTAGTCCCGGTTAGAAAGAAAAGTGGGGAGATCAGATTGTGTGTTGATTTTAGAAATCTAAATAATTCCTCCCTCAAAGACAATTACCCTCTACCCAAAATGGATCACATTTTATAAAAAGTAGTTGGGGAAAATAGGATGTCGATGATCGACGGGTTTTTCGGGTACAACCAAATTGCTGTCAACGAGCACGATAAAGAAAAAACAACCTTCACCACCCCTTGGGGTACATTTATGTATGACAAGATGCCTTTTGGTTTAATGAATGCAGGTTCTACTTTCCAATGTGCTATGGATATCACTTTCATCAGCGAAAGGGACAAGTTCGTGGTTATCTATCTTGATGATCTGACTGTTTTTTCTAAATCCGATGAAGATCATTCGATACATCTCAAGCAAACATTTGAGACATGTCGCAGGTTTGGTTTGTCTTTAAACCCCAAAAAGTCTCACTTTGCTATGTAAGAAGGTAAACTCTTGGGCCATATTGTGTCTTGAGATGGAATTAAAATTGATCCTAAAAGAGTTGAAGCTATAGACACAATAAATATCCCTAGGAATGTAAAAGAGATTCAGTCATTCTTAGGAAAAATAATTTTTTTGAGGAGATTTATCCCAAACTTTTCTGAAATCGTGAAGTTGATCACATATATGCTAAAGAATAACAGTGAAGTGAAATGGACAGCAGAAGCCAAAGCATCGTTTGCACGTATCAAGAAGGTTATAAGCGAGGCACCCGTACTCGCAAGCCCTAATTATCTAAAGGATTTTCTGATTTTCTCGTTCGCCTCCGAACACACACTTGTCGCGGTACTCCTCCAGCAAAATGAAGAAGGTTTCAAGCAACCAATATCCTTTTTTAGCAAAATTCTTAGAGACGTTGAACTCAGATACGATATAATGGAAAAGCAAGCGTATGCTATGGTGAAGGCATTAAAGGCTTTCAGAACCTACGTGTTACATTCCAAGGTAATTGCGTACATACCCACCAGTTCTGTAAAAGACATTTTGGTTCAGTCCAACAGTGATGGAAAAAGGGGACGGTGGCTTGCTAAAATTCAAGAATTTGATCTGGAGATAAAACCGACGAGACTAGTAAAAGGAAAAGGTTTGGCTAAGCTCTTAGCTGAATCAAATTTCAGAGCCCTCGGAATAAATGGCCTACAGGGATGTGAAGAGTGTGTGGACATGAACAAGCTCGATGAACAAATAATTGCAATCAGAATCGAAGAGAATTTTTCCTCATCAGATTGGTACAAAGACATAGTGTCCTACCTGCTGACCTTGAAATGCCTGAGTGACCTATCTCCATCTAAAGCCAAGACATTGAAGCTGCATGCAGTGAAGTACTGTATATTCGAAAACCAATTGTATTGGAAGGACCCACTAGGCTTCCTGTTGGTTTATTTAATTGAAAAGAAACAGAGAAGGTCATAAACGAATTTAATGAAGGAGTGTGTGGAGGATATCATGCCTAGAGGGAAATGACTTATAAGATCCTGAGGGAAAGATATTATTGGCCCAAACTATTCTCAGACGTCAGCGCCAAAGTCAGAGCCTGTAACCCTTGCCAATTGTTCGCAGGCAAGCATAAACTCCTAGCGCTACTATTGGTTCCAGTCAAAATGGAAGCCCCTTTTCAACAATGGGGACTAGATTTTATAGGGGAAATTAACCCTCATTCTAGCGCTCAACATAAATGGATCCTGACTGCTATAGATTACTTCACCAAATGGGTGGAGGCTATTCCAACTAGAAAGCCAACGAATTCGGTGGTAATGGATTTCCTAGAAGAGAACATTTTGTCTAGATTCGGCTACCCCCGAAAGATAGTCACAGATAATGCCCAGGCATTTAAATTCATGGCTATGGTCAGCTTTTGCCAAAAGTATAATATAGTGCTCGGTCATTCCACGACATATTACCCCCAAGGAAATGGGCTAGCTGAGTCTTCAAACAAGAGTCTAATCACTATAATAAAGAAAGTGTTGAGAGAAAACAAAAAATCTTGGCATGTGCATTTGAAATACGCTTTGTGGGCGAATGAGATACGTACAAAAAAATCTATCGACACTTCTCCTTTCCAAATGGTATATGGGACTGACGTAGTATTACCTATAAATCTAGCGCTTCCCGTAATGAAACTTTGGCAAGATGAGAAAGAAGAACCAAATCACGTCACAAGAAGAATAAACCAGTTGATTGAAGTCCAACTGCATAGGGCCGAAGTGGACGAAAGGTTGTAGAAATACCAGGACAACATGAAAGCGTTATTCGATCGTAAGGCCAAGGATAGATAATTTCTCCTCGGCGATTTGGTTTTGAAATGGGATGCTAGGAAGGAAGACTCAACAAAACATGGTAAATTTGATGACATCTGGTACGGACCATTCAAAGTTACAGCTACTGAAGGAAAAAATTTGTTTCTATTAGAGAATATGGACGGTAAAATCCTCAACGCCCCTGTCAATGGGCGTTATTTAAAGCACTATATGCAATAAATGGTTTCCAAAATTTCCACTGTATATGCCGGTTTGTGTTTTCTTTTATTTCAGAATTTTTCTTTGGTAAGTCTACTTTCATCACAAATAAAATAGGTAAGTGTTTTTCTAGAAGTAGAGATATGAAATTTTTAACGCATCCAGTTCTTTTAAAGCCCTGATACTCTTCGTGTTGTTCCCTTACAGGATCCCGGCTTGCAGCCCAAATGAGTGAAAGGAATAAACAGATGATCATATATCGGAGAATAAATTCGTCGAAAACAGGTGATAGAAAAGATTTTTCGTTATTTTAGAAGAGAACAAAGTGGTAAGGAAAGGGTATGAATTCTAGAGAGGTTTGTATCTCAAATGAAGGTCTCTAAAGTGTCATGACGGTCTCATAAGTATGATATGTCATTAAAAGAATGAGTTCTTACTCTGGGTTCTAAGAGTTTCACCTAGATAAAGATAAGAGGTAATTAAAATAAGAAGAAAGAGGAAAGCGTCTCAGACAAAAGGTTCCAAGAGTTGGGTTTTAATTCATGACCCCTGTATTTCGAAATTCCAGACTTTTCTTCATCGCCCTTTTTATGTCCTTGGATTTACCTTCTTAAAAATCCAAGCACCTTTCCGGGTTTCCTACAGGGGAAGAAGAGGTTACGTTTTAGCTTTGGAAACTGGAAAAAAGACCTTGGAAATTAAGTCGGTCCTCATAAACTCCTCAGTCTCCTACTAAACAAAGTTATGTGTAGGTTGATCCTGACTCTTCTAGGTTTTTTAACAGTCTTCGAAGGATTAAGTCTTTCTCAAAGGAAGGCCCCTGGAAGTAATTTTTCCCATTTTCCCTGCGGGCTAAGGTGTTTTGAAATTTAAGAGAAGGTTGGTCCCAAGTAATCAAAGCATGTTGACAGACCTCCACTGTGAATATTACACAGATATCATCCCTGGTATGCCTTATACAAACTGATTGCCCCCACTTCGTGTTTTAAAAAGTAAAATATAAGACAGGTGGTGAAAGGAAATTCATATTTGATTGCCCCCATCTTGTCCAAGAAGACGATGAAAGGAAATTCATAAATGATTGCCCTCATTTCGGAATTTAAATGCATAATTATGATTCGAAGTGGTGAAAGGAAATAAAGTAAAAAGGGCCAGATAACTTCACCGGGGTACTGAATAGGCTCGCTGGCAGTGAAGCAATATTTGAGATATCTGTAAGGCTGTCATACGTAATTTTCACTCTACTCTGGTAACCAACCTTTTTGAAACCGAATTTGCATGCCAAGTTTAGATAGGACCCCCCCCCCCCCGATTAAAAGAATGAAATTTACTTCGTTTGATGCAAGCCAAAATCCACAGGATGTATTGAATTTCCTAGGACTGTTTCAGTTATCTTAAAGAAGACCTGAATTCAGTATCGAGAAGGAGAAAGTCATTGAAAGGGCTGCAACTAAGTTTAGAACGCAATTGAATGTTGAAAATATTTTCAGAGGTAAAGAAGAAATATTTTTTTCCCTCTGTATCCCCTTCCTAAAACAAGTTTTGCAAAAAAAAAAAAAAAAACCAATGACTCCATTTACCCAATACAGGAACGTGGTCTATTATTCTTCCCGTCTTGCAGGAAGACGAGATCCCTAGTTGGATCCTATGTTGGAGTCGCCTTTTACAAGTGGTTGAAATATAATTCTTGCGATCAAAAGTTTACCCCGACATGCAGAGTGGTGATAGCCATTATAGTCCTAAGTCATCGTCGCCTAACCATTAAGAGAGTCTATCACTTTTATTACCTCACGCTATCATGCTTCGCAGGTTACAAGTCGCAAGGTTTCCAAACTCCGATATGCGAAGTCACGAAATGGTTTCAAAAGTTCACCCAGGTTAGTGTCAGGGGTAAGTCACTTTATGTTAGAAAAACAAGACCGCGGAGCAATAAAATAAAACAAATGCGGAAATAAAACATAGAAGATACACAATACACGAAAGACAGAGATTTACGTGGTTCACCTATTGTGGGCTACGTCCACCAGAGAAATTTCCAGGTCCTTTCTTTATTATTATCCAGCAAAATGAAGGGATACAACCTATAGCAAAACCCGCTATAACTTCCTCTTCTTTCTCTCACAGTCTCCTCTCTCAGAATACAATACTTTCCAACCTACATAGCCGCAATACATTTCCCTCATAAGAGAGGGTTTCCTTCTAGGGAAAAAAAACCCTAACATAATCTCTATCATTAGATCTGCGACCTTATAATGAATGGTCCAGATTTACAATGAAATTACAATATACTTTTATAAGGCAATTTTTGCTTCGAGGGCTTCGCCCCCGAACCCCCACTGGGGGCCCACTTTCCCCCAGACCCCCTAGTCGGGGGGATAGCCCCACCAGACCCTGCAGAGGGGGTACCCCCCCTCTGCACTCCCCCACGTGGAAGAGTGTACATACTTCTAGGGTGTAAATACTTCATGGGGTATAAAAATAGTTGAAAGTAAAAGACCTCTAAATCAGGAAGATAATCAGGCTCCACAACCAACAATTTCCCACTGGGAGACTGATCTCAACAACTCCACCGCTGTTGTATATGCTGGACTCTGAACCTTCTTGGACCTGGAAAATTTCTCATCTTCATCTTCATTCTTGAAGACCAACTGAAACTGAGCAAGAACTCAGTTTCTCCCTGGTTACTCCCTTTGTTAACATGTCTGCAGGATTCTAGCTAGTGTGTATCTTTTTCAGCTTCAATTGTCCATATTCCAAGGCGGATCGTATGAAGTGGTACCTCAACTGTATATGCTTATTCTTATAATGGAAGGTTGAGTTATTTTCAACGTGAATGACACTCTGACTGTCACAGTACAACCTGTTTTTCTCCTGCTTCTTTCCCAATTCCCCCATAAACCTTTGTAACCAAATCATCTCTTTACTAGCCTCTGTAGCAACAACATACTCTACCTCTATTGTTGAAAGTGCAACAAACTTTTGTAGTTTTGAAATCCAACTTACTGTTGTTCCACCTATAGTAAAAACATACCCTGTGGTGCTCCTCCTGTTGTCTTTATCACCTGCCATATATGAATCAACATATCCCTGTAGAAAAGTGTCTGAACCTCCAAAACACAATGCATG
>ML798373.1:467709-486001 GCA_009831015.1 Picea engelmannii | reverse complement strand
ATATGTCTTACCTCTTTCAACAACCATTGGTTTCCATTGCTTTTCTTTATTTTTACCTTTCCCATTCCAACAATTTTTCATGGTGCATCATCACCCAAATGAACCTGTCCAAAATCACTTTGAACATAATCTAGAAAATGTTTTTTATGGGGTGTGGCATGAAATGAAGCCCTTGAATCTACTACCCAAGACTCAGAAATATTATCTACAGAAAGAATCAAAGCATCTTGTAACACATCACCTATTATGTTTGCTTCCTGATTTCTCTCCTGTTGTCCATCTCTTTGTTTCTTTGAAGCTCTACAGTCTTTCTTCAGATGTCCTTTCTTCCCACAATTCCAACACTCTATCTTTCCAAGTCTAGATTTGGATCTGCCCTTCCTAGAATTCCCATGGTTCCCTGAGCCCTTTCCTCTATCCTTTTGTCTTCCCCGGTTCTCCATGTTCAACACATTACCTAAAGTCTCACCTATGCTTTTCCGTCGCATTTCCTCACTAAGGATAACACCAACAACATCATCAAATTTTAAAGTATTTGAACCAGAGACAGTGTTACTTACAGCCATGACCAAGCCATTCCAGCTCTCTGGAAATGAGCACAAGATTAGAAGAGCCCTAACCTCATCATCAAAGTCCACTTTTACAGAACTTAGTTGATTAGTAACCGTATTAAATTCATTTAAATGATTTTCAACAGACCCACCTTCCGACATCTTCATATTAAATAATCTCTTCATTAGAAATACCTTATTGGACGTCGAGGTTTTTTCATACAATTTGGCCAACGCGTCCATCAAACCCTTCGTTGTCTTTTCTTTCGAGATATTGAAAGCCATCGACGCTGCCAGGCTCAGCGGTATTGTTCCTAGAGCCTTTCTGTCAAGAATCTTCCATTCTTCGTCCTTCATGGCCACCATATTCTTTGCTACTCCGCTCAATGGTAGGAATAGAACCTTCTGATATAAATAATCTTCCATCTGCATCTTCCATAACTAGTAGTTTTGGCTGTTAAATTTCTCGACCCTAAACTTTCCATCTTTCGACATTGCTCCCACTCGAACCAGGAACCCTCTTTTCTTGCGAGTTACCTTACGCTCTGATACCAATTGTTAGAAAAACATGACCGCAGAGCAATAAAATAAAAAAAAATTGGAAATAAAACACAAAAGATACACAATACAAGAGAGACACAGATTTATGTGGTTCACCCAGTGTGGGCTATGTCCACTAGAGAAATTGCTAGGTCCTTTCTTTATTATTATCCAACAAAATGAAGCGATACAACCTACAACAAAACCCGTTGTAACTTCCTCTTCTTTCTCTCACAGTCTCCTCTCTCAGAATACAATACTTGCCAACCTACATAGCCGCAATACATTTCCGTCATAAAAGAGGGTTGCCTTCTAGGGAAAAAAAACCCTAACATAATCTCTATCGTTAGATCTGCAACCTTATAATGAACTGTCTAGATTTACAATGAAATTACAATATACTTTTACAAGGCAATTTTTTCTTCGGGGGCTTTGCCCCCGAACCCCCGCTGGGGGCTCGCTTTCCCCCAGACCCCCCAGCCAGGGGGATAGCCTCCCCGGACCTCGCAGAGGGGGTACCCCCCCTCTACACTCCCCCACGTGGAAGAGTGTACATACTTCTGGGGTGTAAATAGTTCATGGGGTATAAACACGACTAAAAGTAAAAGACCTCTAAATCAGGAAGATAATCAGGCTCCACAACCAACACTTTAAACCCTAGTTAAGCATTGTTGGGGTTTCGTGACTTGACGATCTCTCTCCTGAAAAACTCTACCTTCGTATCCCTGAGTCACGAATTCACGATTTTTATTAACTAAGCATGGGTTAATTAAGAACTTAAGTCAGATCATAATTTTTTAACTAAATTGCGCCATCGCAATTTCGGGTATTTTGGACTCCAAGACTAGGAACGAAATTATCCGAGATGGCGAACGCCGAAAAGAGGTTTCGAGGGTTGAAAGTACAAATTGAAGGGAATTATCTAAATTAATTAATGCCTTAAAGGACCTTTAACGTACACGGCCTACAGATGAGATTTTTGAATGTTTACGCATTTCTTTATTATCACAAACCTTTTAAGAATTTATGGCATTGATTTGAATCTTGATGAGTTAATGGAAAATACGATCTCATTTCACGCTTGAATCTTTCCATTAAATGATTTGACCGTTCTGTGAGCAAGGACTCACACAAAGTTGAAGGATTGAAGCAACAAAGTTCCTTTTATTTGTTCAATTTTATTTCTATTTTGCGCGCAGAGTTGTTTTTTCATCGGGATAACTTCTTTCTGTGTTTACAATTCTTACTACAAGAGATATGAACATATATTTTTCTATCATGGCTCCACGAAAAGCGTCCAAGGCGGCTGCCGAGAGTTCAGTTCAGGGCTCAGATGTTGTTTTCGATATTTCACCCCGAAGTATTAATACTGTCAAAACCTGGACATACATCTCCGACATTCTTCAGTCCGAATCGGTGAATTGTTCAGATGATTCCAGTGATAACGAGAAGGATGATTTGGCCACCAGATACAAAATCGTCATTCATGCAGAAATGCACAAAATAGTGGCAAGACCATGGCTCCTCCCCTATTATGATATGATCATATGGGTGCTAGACCATGTGGATATCCTGACCAAAACTTTCATCAGCGAGCAGAAGGTGATGATTGGGACTTTTAGACCAGAACATTTGCAGGCAATGTATCAGCTGTCACCCACACCAAACTTTGCGTACAATGCCAAATTTATGGAAGGTTTCGAGGAGAAGGAATGCGAGCAATATGGAAGAAACTTGTTCGATCTGATCAGGGATTGGGTTTCGCACCCCGCAAAATTCAGGGCGGATTCTAATGGAATTTATTCAGTCTCCTCCTTAGAGCCACCATTCTAGTATATAGCAATGATGGCCTGTAGGTTGTATGGGAGGGAGGACACCACACATTTTTTTCTCCCATGGGTGCCTCTGATTGCAAATAAAGTGGAATCCAAGAAAATCGGTAGTCTGATTTCTATTGTCACACCCTTGCAGTTCACAAAGGGGAATCCTGATGAGGGATGGATTTTCAATGAAGAAATGATGCTTATTTCTGTAGAGGAGCTGCCTCCCAATGAATTTTTCTTTGACAAGAAAAGAAAGGCCATGGTAAGGCAAGGCTTTTATCAAAAAGAGGGTGTATTAGCTAAAAGATTTAAAATCATGATAGATGGGAAGGCCACGAAAGAGGAAAAATTTGTAGAGGAGATAGCCGGGACACTAGGGGCTTATGCTACAACCAATCAGTACTCAGTTGGGACTTTGACAGCCCAGTTGAAACAAAAGAACCTCATGATCAGTAAATTGGAAGTTAAGGTAGCTACTGCCGAAACGAATGTCAGGCACGAGGTGAGTAGGATCCTTGAGGAATCCCGAACAACCAACATGCATGAAATCGAGAAGCTCATGTCCAACCTCGAGCAGGTGTGCTAGTCGGTGCAAACTAGCCAAACACAGGTAAGACAACAGAGGCAACAGATTATAGAGTTGCAGTCGAAATTGGAGGTGGATGAGAAACAGGTTGTAGACATAAAATTGTTCAGATCGCAGGCCACCGAAATCCGACATAAGATACTTATGGCTCAACAAAACTTGCTGACGAAGGTGAGAACCATTCAGAACCATTTCCAAACGATAGAGAAAATATTAGAGAACATTTTTTCGAGAGAAAGAGAAGTTGGGGCAGCATGGGTCACTTTCCAGGACGTTATTATAGCTACAACGAAGATAGAGACGATCAACAACTCAAAATTATCCATCGCGGAACAAACCAGAGGTAATATCTTGTTGAAGGTTTCGGAGCAGAACATATCGGAAAGCAGGGGGAGAGCTAACAAAGTAAAGAATTTTTGTGAGGAAACATTCTCTTTAATAAGTAAAGGTTTGCTAGATGTTGATGAGGAGAGCAGTGATGGGACATTGGGAAAAATCAATATAGCTAAACATGTGTTGGACATCAAAGAAAACATGGAGGAGAAGCAAGTGGAGATATCCGAGATCAGCCAAGTTGATATGACCCAAATGGACAGATGGCTAGTACAACCAAGTTTACAATTATGCTCCATCATCACAGAGGACCGACAAGTGGGAAAGAGTTTACCACAGCTGGTGAAGAATTGTTACACTCTTGAAGCGAGCGACCAAGAAGATCCTTCCAGGTTGATAGCCCAGTTGGTGGAGAGGTGCATCACTTGCACCTAGTAGGCAAAAGGGCAGGCTTCTGCTGTCAAATAATGACAGATGTCTGCCTGTTTTATTTTTAGAACCCAAAGAGTAAATAAATGAAGGTGTTCTTCCCGTAGGAAGGAGGACAAAGACAAAGAAGTGAAAAACATAAATTTCCCATTTTGTAACTGAAAACTTTTGGAACGATTGAGATTCTAGCGTTTAGAAGTTTGTATAAATATGCATTTTGAAGTGAGAATAAGGGTTGGACCTTTCTTGGCCAATTGTAATAGAGACTTTCTTCCTCTTGAAAATTAATACAAAGCAATCCGAAGATTCTTGATTCCGTGAAGACTGAGTTATGAGTTTTGTTTTTTCTGTTATCTTATATTAAGTTTCATTTCACATATGTATTTCTGATGAATGCTTAGCTAAAATTTAGTGCAACTTCTACTGTGGTGACCAACTTTTAGTCATCTAATCGCTTGCAATTTTTCCTCTGTATCGGCTACCAGCAGGTACAAGACCTGTGAACTTTTTAGATCTCTATATTTTATGCTTCGTCAGATTACTTCTTGTTTTCTTTTTCTTCTTCTGTTTACAGGGCGAGATTCTCCCTTGATAGGAGCCTCACATTGTCAACTGCTTAATGTTTTCTCGCATTTCACACACAATTTTTTAAAAAGTTAACTCAGTTACGGGAGAAGGCCTTTGGTTTATTTTCTATCTTTAACATCGGATTTAGAAAGTTCTCTTTTATACGGTTAAAAAAAGAATTGAAGTGGCCTTTTAAACCTCGAACTTTCTTTTCATTCTCTGTTCCTCCATGACTGTGCCCTTTGCAAGATATCCCAAACATTGAACCCGACCTATCGGATCAAGCCAACATCGCTTTGAATCTATTTGACACCATACTTAAAACCGCCATCACCCGGGTCGAACTCGAACGTTTATGGGACACAATTGAACAGGATATAAGAATCCAAGAACATTTGGAAGCGAGACAGAGACAACTTAGAAATCAACCTTAGCTTCCCTTTTCTAGAAGGTTGATTTTTCCCCTTTTTATCTTTTACTCACTTTCGGATGCCTAGTCCCTGTACTTTTTAGCCTTAAGTAGAGACTCTGGAACAGCAGTAGTAATGGACAATTTTATAAAATAAAAATTGTGACTCTCACTAGAATGAATGGGGCCAAAAACTTCAACACATTCTAACTACTTTTATGATAGAATTGTGAGAGGGATAATAGCACTCATTTTAAAATTCTTTTGACATGACACTTCTATTTCAATCAGACTTGTGAGAGGGATAATAGCACTCCTTTTAAAATTATTTTGACATGACACTTCTATTTCAATCAGAGTTGTAAGAAAATAATATTACAACTAGTGTATCTTGGTGTCTATGATCTGATCCACTATAGCTGTCAAGATTGAGTTCTATAGGGGTCAATTGCTTAGTTGTTGTATCAAGTTGTCATTGGTGCCAAAGGTTTGATTGATTGATGTCATTGATTGATGCCAAACGAATGATTGATAATTGATGTCAAATGTAATATGTATTGTCCTTAATGAGAATGGATAGATGTCAAGTGGAATCATAGTCATATGATGTCATTGATATGATGCATAGATGAAGATGGATCAATGAGTTTTCATTGATACACGATGCTTAGATGAAGATGGATCGATATGGTTTCATCGGTATATGATGCATTGTTGGATGTATATAAAGATGAATCATTATTGTCTTATCATGGTTGATAAGGTGTACAAATGGATGAACTCCAAAGTGGTCCCCTTATGGTGAAATCCCTCAAGGGAAGACACTTTATGGTTGAGTTATCCTAGAATTATGGTTGGAGAACCCATGCTTATTTATGGAATAATGAGATGAATATTAGTGAAGTTGTTGGTGAAACTATCCTAGATGGATAGTGCTTATCATGCCATTTCCGGTGGTATGTGGAATGTCACATAACTCTTCATGGTTTGAGAGTTATGGCCTTACGAAGATGAAGGACCCTCATATGTTGGCTTGAATCCCCAAAAGGTCAAAGAAGTCAAAGATCTTGCAAAGAAGAAATCATTATTTAAATGATAAAGAGAAGTGACAAAGTCAAGGAGGATTATTTAAATAATAAAGAGAAGTGATAAATTCAAGGAAGATTATTTAAATGATAAAGTGAGGTGACAAAGTCAAGAAGGAATATTTAAATGATAAAGTAATGGAGAAATTTCTAATTATGGAAAGTGGTTAACCCTAAAATGAGGAAAATAAGTTAAGTGACCTAGAAGTGGGTTAAGTGACCTAGAAGATGCTATTTGGAGAAGTATAAATAAGAGGCAAGGGTCTCTTGTGCAATGTGCATTTTGGGAGAATCTTTGGTGTATCTCTTGAGCATGACTGAAGATCTATTTGGAGAGAGAGAGAGAGTATGGAGGATCTTATGAATGCATCAAAGTCTTGGCAAGTCTGAGATCATGACGACAAAAGTCTCAGAAGTTTAGAAACCCTAGTTTCTGAGGTATACGCAGGTTGTAGTGGGCTAGGATACATACATACGTGGTCTGTATGAAGGCAGGGCGTGTACAGTGGATGAAGTCATGGAGATTGATGTTTGAGCTAATGACAAGATTTTGAAGACTGAAACAGGTTCCAGATCTGCATTCTATGGGCTCAGATCTGTAATAGAAACTCTAGTATGGTTGTATTGTTGTCTTGATGAATATTCTTATTCTTGTGTGGTGAATGCTTAAGGAATTCTTGGTATGATTGTTATGATGTGGTTGAGTTGGTTGATGGAGTGAGAAGCACTCTTATGATTCAATACTGATATGATGGCTATAGTATACTGGTTGTTTACACATGTTTAAGTAGCATTCATTTTGTATGGTTGAGAAACATGAGTAGGCTATTAGAGAGCTTGGATGTGTTGTGACTAGTTGTGGGTCACTGAGAGACAGAAGAGAATGAGATTTCAGGTTGCAAAGGATCTGAGTGTGTGATGAAATGAAAAACCCTAACTACTCAGAGCTGATACGCAGGCTGTAGTACAGACTGACCGTGTACATACGCGGGTTGCAGTGAGTCAGTGTGCGTACATACGTGGATTGCACTACTGACAGGTCGTGTACCTGTGAAATATTGACATCTGTGGAGGATTGTTGCCTCAACTCAGTTGGTGCTGAGGATGTAAGATGAGTATTGCATATAGAGTTTGTGCTCTTGTAGAGTTGTACTCTATTCAGTTGTTGCTGATAAACCCCAAGGATTGAAGTCTGTAATAAAAAGAAAATTGTATATACATCTTGTGTTCTTTGTGTTCCTTGTGGTGATGATTTGTTGATAATATATTGTTAACATGTGTTCACTTTTAACTGGTTATAACTGACAATAATGAATAATGATTTAATGGTGATTGTTAACTAATGAGTTTTGTGTAAGAGGGAAGTTTTGGGGAAAAAATCCCTACATTGTTCACACCCCCTCTCCGTGTAGTCGATGTGTCCAACAATTGGTATCAAAGCATTCCTTCACTATAAGCCTTAACAAGCTTGGAGGAGATCTATAGACACACAAATGGATGATGAAGTTCCAATCCTTGATGGGGAAAACTATTCTACTTGGAGAATAGGGATGAGATTACACTTGAGGGAAATAGGAGCGGGTATTTGGAAGGAAACCATTGGTGGATCAGTTTCCTTGAAGAACAAGTCAAAGTTTGCATCTCAAAGGGAAGGAAAGAAGAATGATGCATTGGCTCTCAAGACCATTCTTAGTGGACTCTCAAGCCCTATCAAAGAGAGCATGGGACAATGCACTTCCACCAAGGATCTATGGATAAAGAGGAGACATATCAAAGCAATAACAAGAAGGAAGATATAGAAGACCACTCCATCAAGATCATTAAAGGTAAATAATCTCCAAAAACTCTTAAATGAATTATTTCTAAATGTGATCTTGAAAACATTTCAAATGAAGACAAAGAATCAAGTGATGATGTTAGCACAAATGAAGATCTTGAAGAAATTTCAAATGAAATAAAAGAATCATGTGATGATGTTGGCAAAAAGGAAGATATCAAAGGTATTTCAAATGAAGGTAAATAATCTCCAAAGACTCTTGATTGCAATGATTCAAAATGTGATGATGTTGAATTTTTCTCTACAAGTGAAGAAGAAAATCTAGAAATAGCTTGTATAGAGTTTGATGGTAGCTATCCCATGGAAAGAATAGAATAATATCTATTAGAACTTCAAAAGAAGGTTGAAGATGGTTTATATGAATATATCAATGACCATTATTATATAGACTATATCTATATTTTGGATAAAACTAAGAATTTTCTTAGGAGAAGTCAAAGGCACATCTTGAAGTTAAGGGAAATGCTCAAGGAATAAGAAGAGAGAGATAAGACTCAATTAGAAGAAAAGGAAGAAGAGATCACAAGACTAAAGAATGAAAAAAAATATATGAAGGTAGATGATGAGATTAGCAAAATTTTTGAAACTATTGTCCATCTCAAGACTCAAATTGAAGAAGCCAAAAGGGTAGAGGAACTATTGAAGAATAAAATAAATGAAAATGAAGAGTCATGTCATAAGTTATAAGATGAAGTTGTTGAACTTAGAAAGAAGGTACATAAATCAAACAAATTCTTGAATAGCTCACAAATCTTGAATGAGATATTGGAAAGTCAAAGATCACCATATGATAAATCAGGTCTTGGATACAAGAGAGAAGCTACACATGTCGAAGCAAGCACCTCAAAGAAGCATGAGGTAAGTCCCTCAAAGGATGAAGACAATGTTGTAAATCAACCATCTACACAAGGCAAGGAAAGTTTCAAAAGAACAAAGAAAGGAATACATCAAGAAGCCATCCTTACACCTCAAAGAAGATGTACACCAAAGAAAAGGTATGAATGCGTTTTTCATGGTCAATGTTATTCATGTAATGAATATGGTCACAAAGCTTTGGAGTGCAGATCTTATGCAAGGAGAAATGAAAGAATATTTCATAACACCATAAGGTGTTGGAGATGTGATCAAGTAGGACACATTGCTATTCACTATAACACCATGAGATGCTACAGTTGTAGTGGATTTGGCCACAAATCCCAGGAGTGATGGAACACTCGAAGAAAGTATATGATGAGGACTTCACATAGCATGACTAGAAGAAGGAATGAAGTAAGAAAGGGAGACATATTTGAAAAGATGGAAGCTCAGAGCTCAAGTTCTGAGAAGTAGAGAAACCTTCAGAAGTAGGTGAAGAAGACTGAACACCCAGAGCATAATGGAAGCCTTGAGGGAATCTCAAATGTGTCATCTATTGAAGCATATGTGGGTGACAGTGGTAACAATCATGTACATACGCACTCTGACCTTGAATAGGTCACATACATACGTGATCTAGCTGTGCAACAGGCCGTGTATATGTGGTAAATTCTTGGGAAATGGGCTATGCACAAGGGTTGCATCTTGATGTAATGATATAACTCTGTGTTGCAGGCTCTGACATGGTTTGTTGCAGGTTCTGACACTGTTTGTTGCAGGTTTTCATGATTCTATATTGGATTATGTAATGTGATGATAAAAAATAATGAACGGCTAGCTTGGATGCATGGCACTAACCCATGAGTATGGATTGAGGCATTTTCTGTTGAACAACAATGTTGATTATGACAGTGAAGTTATGACACCTTCGTTATGTGATATGTCATGATGATTCTAGTTAGAGATGTCATTGATCTATTGAAGCATACGACTAGTACATGTATTGTTGGATGCTTAGTTTGTAGTAAATGGAGGATTGAAGTTGATCTATTGGGGTACATGACTGGTGCATATTTAAGTTTCATTGATATATCTTATGATGTATTATTGGAATCTTATTTGTTGGAAATCTTGATGCATGCATTTGGCATATGGTTTGACTACATATTGAGACATGTAGTTGGTGAGTTGATGAGGTGATCATGTTGTACATGATTGATGAGTCATATCTTGATCTATAGTTGATGCATGATTGGTACATTTCTAGTACATTGGTAGAGGCACCTACTAGCAGTTTGATTGGCACATGTTTTATGGAGGATTTGGAATACATATATGTCATCTTGTAGTATTGGTGCATGGTTGATATACTTGTAGTGATACATGTTGATGTACATGTTTGGTACACTCATAGATGGTATATGTTTGGATGATACTACTTAGATAAAAGTACACCATTGGTATTACTTGATTAGCACAACAATTGGTATTTGTTTGAGATACATGGTTGTGGCACTTGGTTCATGGTGGATACATATCATGAGTGATATGACACTTGTTATGACATGCACATGGTTGGCACGTTGATAGAGGCATATGGTTGATACATTACATTCCATTGATGATACATTTTGGCACATTGTATGGTGTTAATGTACATGGGTGTTGTGCATGATGAGCATACACTTTGGTACATAATGTACTTGGTTGATATCTTATTCATGATTCTCTATTTTTTTGACATATCTTTTGTTTCATGGTACGTCACGAGTTTTAATGCATGGACAGGTCCAAGGATCATCATAGAAAGAGTATATTTTCTATGATTCAGTTGAGCAGTAGCATTTGCAGCATAAGCATATTACAATGGTAGCATATTGTTCATCTTGCAGAGAAGATAGGGCGAGACATACCCATAGGGGGAGTCATTCTTCTTCCCATGATTCTAGCAGGAGATGTTTATTAGATGCATACTTGGTAAAATGGCCCTATGTTACACATTATTTTGGTCACCTTGATGACAACTCTACAATCATGTGTTCAGGATCTCAACAAGATCTCTTACATGAGAAAAATGACTGATTTCTTCCTCTACAAGACTGCTTTTTAGAAGGAGTCTGCAGGCTGGCAGTAGTACACAGTGCGAAAATCCTTGATTTCCATAGGTTTCTCTATACTTGGATCATGGGGTTTCTGCAGGATGCTATATAGGTAGGGTGTGACGACGTTTGAAAGATAAAAGAAGAAAGAAGTTCACGAAGTTTCTAGAAGGGGAATCTTCTAGAATGTGGGGTGGTGTCCATATGGTTGTGATCCTACTAGCTTCTCTGATTTGGTGGGATCATCCTCATCCCTTTAACCACTTCACATTCTCCTATATAATGATGGGTTTCTCATGGAAAAGGTTAAGCAAGATTGAGCAAAGAATTGTTGAAGGAATAGGCTGAAGACTATGTGAGGAATCATGTTTCAAGTGATGTTTGAGGTCTCTATTTGTCCATCAATCTTTTGTGGATCATATTCATACAAATTCAGAGCAAGTGTATGTGTGTGTTGGAACAAAGGACCACTGAAAGGGAACTTGCGACATCAAGGCAGTTAGGTTTTCATTGAATCTACTATTGTTGCTTTCACTTTGGTTGGTTTGTGTCATTGCAGAGATGATTTCACAAGAGCACCAGAGTGAAGTAGCGACAACAAAGATATAAAAAAGCAATATCTAAAGGCATGTTATTCATTCCTTTTTTGATATTAAATTCAATGATTGTAACCTAGGGAAAGTGTCATGTTTCATCCTGTTTTGTTCTAGATCCAGGTGGATCTAGGGAGATTAGTTTATGTCCGCATTCACTGATTTATCCAATAACAAAATTGGCGACTTCACTGGAGAAACCCTACGGAAACCCCGCACTATGTTAAAGATCTGCCTACGGCGGCTGCAAATAAAAAAAATTGTGCATGCGTTTAGCAGATAAAAATGAAATTTAATCCGATGAAAAGAAAGAGGACGAAGAGATTGCCGTTTTGATGGAAGTCGTTCACTAAATGGTCACCCGAGTCTCCCGCAATCGACAACCGAAGTCTGAGGTAAAAACAGGGTTTCTAGGTGAGTTTTTGGCAAAATGCAAATGAAATAGTAAAAAGAGTTTTTACCCCTATTTATTTCACTTTTTAATTTTTCCATTAATATTTTATATTATTTAAATGCATTTTATCAAAACCTAAAGGTCTAATGGTCTCGTGAGTATTTTGTTTTCTCGCAAATAGGAGAATTGGGATCCTGAAAAATGAAATATGGAGATTTTTCGTGATTTGTTTTTATATTTTTCACATGTACAAGTACTTTTTAGAGGTTTTTATAAAAACCTCGAGCTCGGTCTTTGTTCGTTCTTGTGCTCGAAAATCGATGAGAACGCAACCAAGTATACTTTTTTCGTCTTTTCATACTCATCATGGTAACACAAAAAGTGAAACTCATGGAGTATCCTTTAAGCTCTTTTCACACTCCATAAAAACAAAAATATTGTCGAGCGACCTTGTTCTTTTCATGCTCGTAAAAGTATTTGAAGAAAGCATTTGATGGGCAATAGTTTATCACTTTTTCATTCCCATCGAACTACTTTATGAAAAAGGAACTGAGAGAGTTCTCTTTAGGTGTTTTTCAGACTCTATAAACATGAAAAACCCCCAAGTTTTTTTATCTTTGGACTAGTTAAAAAAACATCAAAAGACCCATACAAAACCGAACCACTCCTTATTAGGTTTCGTTAAACATACTCTGAGGGAATCGTCTGAAGGATGAGCTTACATCAAAAAGAATATGTTATCCTCCTCAAGCTTGCGTAAAAATAAAGAGGTACTCGCTAGAAATGGTGGAGGAAAATTTGGGAAAGAAATGTGTCTCTGTACTTGTGTTAGTGGCAGTAAGAGTCTCTCTTGAACATGAAACCCCATTTTCATCATTTGAATCCGGGTTGGGAAATCCATTTGTCTCTCATCTGAGTTTCTGCAATTTCATATCTTGGGTCATCTTTGAGTCGATGCTTCCAATACCATTGTCATGTCGTTCATATGTTCAAGAGAAGTCCAAACAAGCCCTCTATTGAGTCGACCATCTGCAGTTGTCAATTCCTACCATGTCGGCCTTCCTTGTGTTAGTGTCAAATCATATTTTTACTTTTATCTACCCTAAATCTGTTATTTATTTCATGTCATTGATGGGGGATACATTAAGGCCCTCCTGTGATGAGTCTTTTCTTGTCGACTTCAACTCATCATCCGGGAACAAGACATAGAAATCATTTAGTACCTTAGAGCCTACATGCCTCAATGGTAGGTTTCTTCTCTTTTGATAGTGGATTTACATCATTGGTCCCTGATCAAGAGATTCTATCGAGTGATCGACTTCAACTCATGTATTCACATTCAGTGGATTGTACTAAGGTACCTTGGGAGTCATTTACATCAATGTTGATTTCCCTCGCACTTGTTAACAGTTTTCATTAATGACCAGTAATCAAGTGGTTTCTAACCATGTTCGACTTCAACACCTGTAATCGCATGTCTAGATTCATACTTACATATGATGGGATTGAAGACCTTGGATCTCACCATTCTTGGTCCAAGTTGCGATGGAGTACCTATGATTTTTATTGACACATAGATCCACTTTATATGTTCATGGCTATGTTTGAATTTGACTTTACTAGCACATAGATCCATATTGTATTTCTGGTGGCTTTGTAGTGTTTTAATGACATGGATCCACAGTGTATGATTGGTGGCCATGAATTACATTTATGATTTAAATAATTTGTAGTCTGAGCATGGGAATGCCTACCTCAGAAATGGTATAATATTGTGCATATGCTTGATTGTTTGTAGGTTCTTGATTGGTGCATTCCTTGTTCCCGACACACACACACACATTTTACAAATTATTTTGGTTGTCACAAGTTCCAGCCTCATACTTTGGGGGGCATTCTATTACACATTATTTTGGTCACCTTGATGAAAACTCTACAAGCATGTGTTCAGGCTCTCAACAAGATCTTTTGCATGAGAAAAATGATTGATTTCTTCCTCTACAAGACTGCTTTTTAGAAGGGTTATGTAGGCTGACGGTAGTACACAGTCCAAAAATCCTTGGTTTTTGCAGGCTTCTCTATACCTGGCTCACGGGGTTCCACAGGATGCTATATAGGTAGGGTGCGGCGACATTTGAAAGATAAAAGAAGAAATAAGTTCACAAAGTTTCTAGAAGGGGAATCTTCTAGAATGTGAGGTGGTGTCTGTATGGTTGTGATCCTACTGGCTTCTCTAATTTGGTGGGATCATCCTCATCCATTTAACCAATTCACCTTATCCTATATAATTATGGGTTTCTCATGGAAAAGGTTAAGCAAGATTGAGCAAAGAATTGCTAAAGGAATAGGCTGAAGACTGTGTGAGGAATCCTGTTTCAAGTGATTCTTGAGGACTCCATTTGTCCATCAAGATTTTGTGGATCATCTTCATACAAATTCAGAGCAAGTGTATGTGTGTGTTGGAACAAAGGACCATTGAAAGAAAACTTGCGACATCAAGGTAGTTTGGTTGTATCTTCTACTTTCATTTAATATAATACGGTGACTTGTTTCTTTCCCATAAAATCATTAGCATTTTATTACATGACTCATTGATCACATGTTTAGGTTTTCATTGAATCTACTATTGTTTCTTTCACTTTGGTTGGCTTATGTCATTGCATATCTAATTTCACAAGAGCACCGGAGCGAAGAAGGGACAACAAAGATATATGGAAGTGATATATAAAGGTATGTTATTCATTCCTTCTTTGAGAGTAAATTCAATGATTGTAACCTAGGGAAAGCGTCATGTTCCATCCTGTTTTGTTATAGATCCAGGTAGATATTGAGAGATTAGTTTATGTCTGCATTCACCGATTTATCCAATAACACCCTATATTTGAAGAAAGAGCACAGAGGCATAATTCTAGGGTGAGCGATGGTCACAGGGGGAGTATGAGCGATGTATCTTCATCATTACATCAGAGTGATATCCCTTGTTCAAAAGGGGAGAGATTATTCAAAGGAATATCAAATTAATTCAGACAAGGGGAAACTCCCCAAGGGAAGAATGACCCTTTTCCATTGATGTCAAAGGGGGAGAGATAGTCACATTGATGTGATTGATGATTATTGATAAGGAGAGATAGTCACATTCATGTGATTGATGAATTTTGATGTAGAGCACCCCTTGTCTACATGTTGACATCAATGATTGGTGTTGACATCAATGTTGGTATTTCCATCAATTCCAAAGTGGGAGATTGTTGGATCAGGTTGTCATTGATGCCAAAGTTTTGATTGATTGATGTCATTGATTGATGCCAAAGGTTTGATTGATAATTGATGTCAAATGTAATATGTATTGTCCTTAATGAGAATGGATAGAGTTCAAGTGGAATCATAGTCATATGATGTCATTGATATGATGCATAGATGAACATGGATTAATAAGTTGTCGTTGATACATGATACTTAGATGAAGATGGATCAATATGGTTTCATTGGTATATTATGCATTGTTGGATGGATATAAAGATGAATCATTATTGTCTTATCATGGTTGATAAGGTGTACAAATGGATGAACTCCAAAGTGGTCCCCTTATGGTGAAAGCCCTCAAGGGAAGAGACTTTATGGTTGAGTTATCCTAGAAGTATGGTTGGAGAACCCATGCTTATTTATGGAATAATGAGATGAAGATCAATGAAGTTGTTGGTTAAATTATCATAGATGGATAGTTCTTCGCATGCCAGTTCAGTGGTATGTGGAATGTCACATAACTCCTCATGGTTTGAGAGTTATGGCCTTACGAAGATGAAATACCCTCACATGTTGGCTTGAAGCCCCAAAAGGTCAAAGAAGTCAAAGAGCTTACAAAGAAGAAATCATTATTTAAATGATAAAGAGAAGTGACAAAGTCAATGAGGATTATTTAAATAATAAAGAGAAGTGACAAATTCAAGGAAGAATATTTAAATGATAAAGTGAGGTGACAAAGTCAAGAATGAATATTTAAATGATAAAGTAATGGGGAACTTTCTAATTATGGAAAGTGGTTAACCCTAAAATGAGGAAAATAAGTTAAGTGACCTAGAAGTGGGTTAAGTGACCTAGAAGATGTTATTTGGAGAAGTATAAATAAGAGGGAAGGGTCTCTGGTGAAATGTACATTTTGGGAGAATCTCTGGTGTATCTCTTGAGTATTACTAAAGATCTATTCTGAGAGAGAGAGAGAGTATGGAGGATCTCATGAATGCATCAAAGTCTCAGCAATTCTGAGTTCATGACGACAAAAGTCTCGGAAGTTCATAAACCCTAGTTTCTGAGGTATACGCAAGCTGTAGTGGGCCAAGACGCATACATACACAGGTTGTATGAAGACAGGGTGCGTACAGTGGATGAGTCATGGAGATGGGTGTTTGAGCTGATGAAAGTCTTTTGAAGAATAAAGCAGGTTCCAAATATGCATTCTATGGGCTCAGATATGCCATAGAAACTCTGGTATGGTTGTATTATTGTCTTGATGGATATTCTTGTTGTTGTGTGGTGAATGCTTAAGGAATTCTTGGTATTATTGTTATGATGTGTTTGAGTTGGTTGATGGAGTGAGCAACACTCTTATGATTCAGTAATGATATGATGGCTATAGTATACTGGTTGTTTACACATGTTTAAGTAGCATTCATTTTGTATGGTTGAGAAGCATGAGTAGGCTATTGGAGAGCATGGATGTGTTGTGACTGGATATGGGTCAGTGAGAGGAAGAAGAGAATGAGATTGCAGGTTGCAAAGGATCTGAGTGTGTGATGAAATGAAAAACGCTAACTGCTCAGAGGTGATATGCAGGTTGTAGTATAGACTGACTGCGTACATACGTGGGCTGTAGTGAGTCAGGGAACGTACATATGTGGGTTGCACTACTAATAGGTCGCGTACCTGTGACATATTGACATCTATGGAGGATTGTTGCCTCAACTCAGTTGGTGCTGAGGATGTAAGATGAGTCTTGCATATAGATCTGGTTCTCTTGTAGAGTTTTACTCTATTCAGTTGTTGCTGATAAAACCTAAGGATTGAAGTCCGTAATAAAAAGAAAATTGCATATAAATCTTGTGTTCTTTGTGTTCCTTGTGGTGATGATTTGTTGATAATATATTTCTGATATATATTGTTGATATGTGTTCACTTTTAACTGGTTATAACGGACAACAATGAATAATGAGTTAATGGTGATTGCTAACTAATGAGTTTTGTGTAAAAGGGAAGTTTTGGGAAAAGAGCCCTACACTATTGACCCCCCTCTCAGTGTAGTCGGTGTGTCCAACATTAGCCACCTCCAAGGTGTTCAATAAAAGTGGGAAATATTGTCGAAACAACTCCGCATTAAATACTGGGTGGAAGCCAAGGAAAAGAGAAATACTAAATTTGACATAATTTTCACCCATGGTCTTTGTGATGGTGTAAGGCCCATATCACATTTGTCTATGATTTGTGTGTGGATCATGAGGTGCTATTTCAACGAATGCAACCATACCTTGTCACCAACCTTAAACTTGTGTGGAACCACCCAATGTTGTGTTGGACAATTGAGAGGGGGGGTGAATCAGTTGTTACCGTGCTTAAACAATTATGCTTCTTTTAAACTCTTTGCTGAGACACTAAATGATAATCACAATAATGCAGGGAAATAGACAATGGCAAATTCAGCATCAGTCACATATATGAGAAACATAGAGACAGATATTTCTTGAGGAAACCCATACAGGGTAAAAACCTCTTTTTCTTTATATGATAAGTAATAGTTACATTCTTCACATTATCATACATATGAGCACCAACTCATAATGAGGCTGCAACCTCTGTTTTGCAAGCTACAACTTGCTGAGAGCACCAACTCTCTGTTTTCTCTAGCACCCACTAGAAGGAAGCACCAACTCCCTGGTTTCTCTAGCACCAACTAGAAGGAAGCACCAACTCCCTGTGTGCAAGCACCCACTTGAACCTCTGAGGACAACAGTCCTCCCTAACACCTCCCAACCACCCTGAAATGTAAATCTTTGCAATTGAAATTATTACAGTGATATGATGTTCGATGATGGCATACCTGACTTTATCACTGTTCTGCTCCACTTGGTTTCTCTGTCTGTTCTTCTGTTTTTCCAGCTCTGAGCACCATCCCCATTCTCTGCACAGATACTCTTCTGTTC